>CAWUER010000396.1:0-56757 GCA_963921195.1 Pegoplata infirma | reverse complement strand
TATTTGGTCGATGTTCGGGTGTTTTTCTTTTTGATTTTGGATGTGACCATCACAACCAGATATTTAGGGTGACCATTTTTTATTGAACTCAAATCAGTACGAATACTTTCTTATGATTTTTTTTTTCATAGAAGAACTCCCTAAAAGCTCCTTGGAAAGAAACTTTAAGACGAATGTTTAAACACTCAAAAAGATTTAGTTGTATTAACACAATTATTGTTATTTGGCGTTAACCAGAATTTCAGTAACAACAACTGTTAAAAAAACAACTGACATGAACTGTTAAAGAAAACTTTGCAGAAAATGGAGCTCATCACAAAAAACCATATAATACAAACCACAAAGGTTTTGATAATGGCATTATGAAGGCGTATTTCGTTTGAAAATCGCCCCGATTCTAAGGACTTTTTTTCCTCAAGTTCTGAGATATCTCTCTTTTTTTTAGAAAACCTTTGAAATCATAAGCAAATATTTTTTAAAAACTCTTTTGTTCTTGAAACTTTTCCCAATAGGAAAAACCTCAGATTTAGTTGTTAGGGTGTCTCGGCTTATCGACCATATCGGGGATTTATGGGTTCAAAAAATGGAGAAAAAAATTATAGATTTTTCAGCCATTTCTTATAAAGAAACTATATGATGTTTCCATACGACAAGAAAGGTTTTTTGAATGCCTATCCAACGGTGGCAAAATCTTGTAAAAATTCGGCTTCTTTAATTATTTTATTATTGAAAATATGTAGATTTTGAGCGGTACTTATGTGAAGACACAGACAGACCTATGATATCCATATAAATATGAAATAATCTTTATTACGATATTTCTGTTTGTACAGAAGTTATCGAAATTTTCCCAAAGGTCCACATTGTTTCATAAGAGGACAATGAAATTCTTAAACACTGATATGGCAGTTAAGCCGAGACAGCCCAACCTTAAAATAGTCTCTTTTATATACTAGCTGTTTTGTACCCGGCGCTCATAAACTATTTATCTGATAAATTAAACTTACATAGAGAAAACATAGTGGGTGATGTAGGCTTTCAGAAAATTATAAATTGAGACTTCGTTTTTCCAACGGGATTACCACAATTAGTGCGAAAAAGCAATGCCATATAGTCACAAAAAAAAACTCTGTCATATTACAAGGAAATTACGAGACTTAATCCCATTTTACCAATATTTGACAGTTTTCCTTGTTTTTTAACAAATCGAAATTTACATTTTTTTTTTTGTAATTTTACAATTTTTTTTTGTAATTTTACAAATTTCCAAGATAATGTTACAAAAAAAATCTAGTAAATTCACAAGAATTCCTTGTAATTTTAATTGCAACAAAAAACTGTAAATACACTCTAATTAAAATGATTTCAGTTTCCTACTATAAATTGGGTAAATTTACACAAAATGCGTAATTCTACTTAAAAATATTGTAAATTTAAAACCTCGAAACCTCTTTGTAAATTTTATCGTGTCAAAAAATTTGTAAATTTACATTTTCATTGGTAAAAACCTTGTAAAATTACAAAATTATTGGTAAAAATCTTGTAAGACTACTAGGAATTTTTGTCAAATAGGAGGTAGCGAACAAAAAAAGGTTACAAATTTTTCTTCTAATTTTTCAAGGTTTTTTTGAGTGTAATAGTGTGAGCAATTGTTAATATGAGAGCTAACCAACTGAGAATTACACCGTAAATTCGGTTCAAGCTCTATTGGTTATTTCTGCGCAGTTTGGACCCGGTAAATGGCGCTGGTATCAAGTTTTTAAAAAAAAAAAATTTTAGTGCGATTTGGCAGCAGTTCAGATTATATGAGGCATTCCACACCAAATGTCCAGCGAAAAAAAACACGTGTACCATAAACTTCTGAATAGCTTGTATGGATAGCCCTATATGGAACTTAGAAAATTGCGTTTTCGGTTTTTCAATTTTTCAAAAACTGGGCTTAGGAGGCGTGGTCAAATATTGAAAAAATGGTCAAATTTGTGGCGAGTTGCCTTGATTAAATATTTATCACATTAAAACGAAATGCACCACAATCTTAAAAATTTACATTCTTATATAGTTTCGTATGGGCTATCGAATAAAATTTTTTTCCAAGAAAAATTTTCAGAACCCGTTCTGAAATTTTCCATTTTTTAAAAAAGTCAATTTATCAAAAATCCGGCCACTTTTTTTTCTTTTTTTTAAATTTTTTTTTTAAAGTTTAGATGTTTGTCCATCCACACAAAAAAAATCAGAAATGTATTTTTCGTTTTTTTCGAGAAAATCGCATTTGAATTTTAAATTTCATAACAATTTTGTAATTTGCTTGTATTTTCTTGTGTCAACAGAGCGTATGACGAATATTTATGCAATTAATATTACTCATTCGTAACTTTAAAACAAAGAAATACAAGCAAATAACAAAATTGTTATGAAATTTAAAGTTCAAATGCGATTTTCTCGAAAAAAAAGATGAACGTGTTTCTGATTTTTTTTGTGTGGATGGACAAACATCTAAACTTTTAAAAAAATAAATAAAAAAGACAAAAAAAAAGTGGCCGGATTTTTGATAAATTTACTTTTTTACAAAATGGAAAATTTCAGAACGGGTTCTGAAAATTTTCCAAAACAAAAAATTTTAATCGATAGCCCATACAAAACTGCATAAGAACGTAAATTTTTGACATTGTGGTGCATTCCGTATTAATGTGATAAATATTTAATCAAGGCAACTCGCCACAAATTTTACCATTTTTCCAATATTTGACCACGCCTCCTAAGCCTAGTTTTCAAAAATTTGAAAAACCAAAAACGCAATTTTCTTAGTTACATATAGGGCTATCCAAACAACCTATTCAGAAATTTACGGGACACATGTTTTTCTGTAGCGGGACATTTGGTGTGGAATGCCTCATATGTATGTGTCGTCATAAAACATGTTTGTATTTATGAATGGAGCCGACAGGTGGCGCTGGGGTGGTGTTATTTCATATATTCATATATACAATGAGAATTTATTCAAACTCAGAACGTAACTTTAACTTAAAAAATAAATGTGTATTTTTTCAACCAATATTAAAAAAAATATATTTATTGACTTTTTAATTGCCGAATAGTAAATGTTAGCTATAGGATATTGGGATAATTGAGGGTATGGACAAGAATAATATTCTCTTTGCTATTAAATCGTAGGAGAGTTTATCAAATTTTTAAATCTAATATTGTTAAAAAAACACTGTTATTTAATCTGAATTTGATAAAACATTTCTTTGGATGTTTTAACTTATAAACAATAATCAAATTTTCGTTAAATTAAATCAATTGTGGGCTCTTATAATTTATTATAGGCCTATAAAAAAAATATTTACACTATTAGAAACACTTATTATTTCCTTTCGTGTTTTTTTTTTTATTTTAAATTTTTAGAACTGCCCGAGTAAAAAAAAATTGTATGGTAAAACATGTTATCTTATAAAATTATATATAATTAATTGGATCTGATTTTGCTAAATTTCATCCGAAAATTGGCCGCGCCAAAGTTATCTCATAACATCTTATAATATATGAAGTTACAGTTCAATATTTGATTGTATGTGATTTCATCCGGAAATTGGCCGCGCCAAAGTTATCCCAAATTATCTATTATCATGATTTTGTATTAAATATGATATGATATGATATGATGTAATTTCATCCGGAAATTGGCCGCGCCAAAGTTATCTTAAAATATCCAATATCATGATTTTATATTAAATTGGATATTATATAATGTAATTTCATCCGAAATTTGGCCGCGCCAAAGTTATCTTATAATATCTGATATCTTGATTTTATAAAAAAATTATTGGATACATTTTTATCCAAAAAATGTTTCTGTTTTTAGATTTATTTTTAGATATAATAATGTCAACTGAAAATAAATAAAAAAAAAAAAAAAACTTCGAACGGACGGGGATTAGAACCACAAGTCTTGCGTTTTGTAATCGCAATCTCTACCCTCTAGACCAGCGGACGTTGTTAGCAAATAACAACTTTAAAAGACTTAGTTTTAAATATATTGATCGTATCTAATTATATCAAATTGATCTAACATATAGTAATATATGATTACATCCAATTAAACATGTTATTCACTTTTACACAATTTTAAAAAAGACTTAGAAAATTTTTGATAAAATTTGCAAAAAAAAAAAAAAAATTGGAATGACGTACAGCGCTATTAGGTGCTTCCATGGTAAGCTTACGGCGGTATGACTTATTTCCAAGTCATAGGCTTCCAAAGTGAAATAAGACTTTGGCTTATAAGTTTGAAATTTTTCATTGAATCAGGAAATCAGAATTAGATTTGAGATCGGGTTCCAAAAATCATTGATAATTTGATAATTTAAACCAAATATAGCTATTATTAACTATATAAATGCAATATAAATTTTTAAAAATGATTGCAAAAATTCAAAAAGTAAAATTTTTTAAGTTCTAAAAAAACAAATGCAATAAAAAAGTGTTTTCTATTTAAAAAAAAAATAAAAAAATATATTTTTTTCTGGAATCGAACTCGGGTTCCTGATAGATAATTTTATAATATATTAAATAGATAATTTTATAATATATTAAATATATTAAATATAGATAATTTTATAATATATTAAATATAGTTATATATAACTATATAAAAGCAATATAATTTTTTAAAAATGATTGAAAAAATTAAAAAAAAGAAAAATTTTTAGTTCTAAAAAAAATAAATGCAATAAAAAAGTGTTTTCTATTTAAAAAAAAATAAAAAATATATATTTTTTTTCTGGAATCGAACTCGGGTTCCCAAAAATTATAGATAATTTTATAATAAATCAAATATAGTTATATATAACTATATAAAAGAAAAATAATTTTTTAAAAATGATTGCAAAAATTCCAAAAATGAAAATTTTTTAGTTCTAAAAAAATTAAACGCAATAAAAAAGTGTTTTCTATTTAAAAAAATTAAAAAAAAAACTTTTTTTTCTCGACTGGGTTCCCAAAAATCATATGTAATCTTATATGATACAATAAAAAGTTTTGTATAACCATATATGTTGACACACAAAAATAAATTTTGAAATACTGGCATATATAATTATATATGGCTAGTTGTTTGGTCAAAAAAATATTTTTTTTATATATGATTATATCAAAATATATATTCCATTACATATGCGACCATTTATAAATATATATTGAGTTTCGACGAAATTTGCGTATATATAGTACCATACAAACACAGATATGTTATCGTTTAAGACACATATAATTATATCTATTATTTTTGTTGAAAATTTTTTTAGTATGGAACCATATATAGTTTTAAATGGTATTATATTAGTCATATATAATTATACATAAATTGATACTGGATTTTTTGTTTAGTAAAGTCCTATACATAATTAGATATAAAGTCACGTATAATAATGTATGAAATCGGATTAAGTTTTATGTGCAACGTATGATTACATCTACCATTTATATTAATATATTATGAACAATATAATTAGATATGATTTTATATGACATCATTTAAAAAAATTGGAAAATTTCAAAGTGAGATATAATTTTATACTTTGACTCATATAGTTTTATATGATTTTATGAAAACATATAAAATAATATACATTAATATAAATTCCTTTTTACTCGGGTGTACAATTAATTACTACTACCCAACAAACCAAAAAATGATACCGTATCATAAATAATGTTATATTCTATAAATTTTGTAATATCAAAAATGATTTTATCATAATTCTTTTGTTTAAAAGAAAATAATCGTTATTTTTTACTATCATTAATGATAAAAAATATTTTATTAAATGGTATCATTAATATATCAAAAAAACATCGTTATTTTTTGTTTGGACAATTTGACTGGAAATATGTATTTTATTTAATTTATTTGTCAACATTTTTTACAAAATTTTTCAAAAGCAAAGGGGAAAACATTTTTTTAATAATTTCGATTATTAGAACTTATATTCGCAATATTCATCACTCAATAAAAATCCAGAGGTATGTATTTATATGTGTTTATGAATGCTAATATCCTTTTGCATTACTTAATATCTTAACGTTATGATTTTAGGTTTCATCACGAATTTGGATGCTGATTATTTTTATGGAGCTGAAACCCTAGAACAACGCTTGACTCTCACAACAGTAAGTTCCCAAATTATTTTTAATTTGGAAAAATTTCCCTTTTTTTATAGAAAATCTATGAGACTTTTTCAATAGGAAAAATGTCTCAGAATCTGAGACTTTTTCTATAGGAAAAATGTCTCAGAATGTGAGACTTTTTCTGTAAGAAAAATGTCTCAGAATCTGAGACTTTTTCTATAAGAAAAATGTCTCAGAATCTGAGACTTTTTCTATAAGAAAAATGTCTCAGAATCTGAGACTTTTTCTATAAGAAAAATGTCTCAGAATCTGAGACTTTTTCTATAAGAAAAATGTCTCAGAATCTGAGACTTTTTCTATAAGAAAAATGTCTCAGAATCTGAGACTTTTTCTATAAGAAAAATGTCTCAGAATCTGAGACTTTTTCTATAAGAAAAATGTCTCAGAATCTGAGACTTTTTCTATAAGAAAAATGTCTCAGAATCTGAGACTTTTTCTATAAGAAAAATGTCTCAGAATCTGAGACTTTTTCTATAGGAAAAATGTCTCAGAATCTGAGACTTTTTCTATAGGAAAAATGTCTCAGAATCTGAGACTTTTTCTATAGGAAAAATGTCTCAGAATCTGAGACTTTTTTTATAGGAAAAATGTCTCAGAATCTGAGACTTTTTCTATAGGAAAAATGTCTCAGAATCTGAGACTTTTTCTATAGGAAAAATGTCTCAGAATCTGAGACTTTTTCTATAGGAAAAATGTCTCAGAATCTGAGACTATTTCTATAGGAAAAATTTCTCAGAATCTGAGACTTTTAATGTAAGAAAAGTCCTCAGAATCTGGGACCAGTAAATTTTTTTTTAAAACTGAAATCGTTTTTTTACACTATTAAGATGGTAAAATTTAATTTTAAAAATTTTTCTTGCAGTTCCATGGAAACATCTTCAAAAATCCGCTGCTGACCAACGTTTGAAAACAACTAACAGTCAACATTTTTGCGATTTTGTTAAATTATTTTGTTTTATCTATTTATTTTATAATTTTTTTCTGTTTTATTATTTCTGTAATTTAGTTTTAATTAAAAAGTGCAATAAATGCAAAAAAATCAAAAAAAAAAAAATAGTAATTTTCTTTTATTTTAGTATTATAAATTTTATTATTTTTGCTATCGATAAAAATATCATATTTTTTGTTTATTTCGATCATTATGATGATATCATAATTTATTGGAATAATATTAAAAAAGCGATACAATTCCAGGAAAATATCGTATTTATTGTCGCGCTGCTAAAAATTTTCGATATCATTATATTGTTATTTTTTATTTGAATATCGATATCATTTCGATAGGTACCTTTTCAGCTGCTACCCCTATTATTTTCGAAACATATATAATATTATTCTTGGGCAAACTTATCATTGATATAATATTATTATGATATAAAAGCAATATCTTTTGGTTTGTTGGGTACTTTTATTATTTTTTTTTTAATTTAAATTTTTTTTTAAATTTTTACTAAAATGTTTAAAGTTTGATTTTATATTATTTATTATAATTAATAATTTTATATTTTTTTTATATATTTTATATTTTCATATTTTTTTATATATCATTTATATAAAGTACCAAAATTTGCTACTGTTATTTAAGTTTTTTCTACCTCGGCAGCTCTTATTAAACATGTGTTTGAAATTTTTCTTAGAAGAAAATATGTATACAAATAATTTTGGTTATAATAATAGAAATTAAGAATTAAACAACAAGAAAAAACTGTCAAAATAAGTAAAAAGTGTAATTTATAAGTTAATTGGTTCATTCATCGAATAATTTAATTATTTTTGGAAACTTTGTATCACAATTATTTTATGTACCCGTTCACATGAGAGTGGAATCTTACATTTTTTATTTTTCCACTTTTACATTCTCTGAAATGAATACCCTTAATGATTTAATCGTAGTGTGATTGATATCGAAGTGTGGTAATTTTTAGGGGCTTTTAATGATTAATTTCCTGGTTCCTCTCAAAGAATTCAAGAAAAGTACAAAAGTACCAAAGAAATAGGAAAGTACAAAAAAAAGTACAAAAAAAAGGACCTGAGTAAGTACCAACAAATGGACCAAATTATACCTTTCTTATGATGTCTCATTTGTATATGTAGGATCGTAAGAAACCCAGCAAAACCTAGATTACCAAATAAGGTATAAAAAAAGGTATAGGATCTCTTATTTTATACATTGCAGCATTGATGATTTTCACAGGCGATGAGACTCAAAGTAATGCATCCACATTATCACAATGAATACCAGTAAGGTATAAAATAAGTCATAAATTTATAACGAAGAATACGAGTAAGGTGTAAAATATATGATATTTTATTACGAGAAATGAAATAATATAGCATGTCAGAAGATAATATATAAGGTGTTACGAGTAGTGAAAAAGTAATTTTGTATTAAATTTACTCACGTGATTGTAAGTGAGTGTAAATAGATAAAATATGCTCGTGAGTGTGTGTCGTTAGAAATTTCCTGTCGTGAGCCCATCTCTAGTTTAAACTTATGTATTTTTTTAAAAAATAATATTTTTTTATGTTATTGTAATGCATTATGCATCCAATTATAAATAATGCATTATTTCAAACTTTCAAATACTACATAATGTAACTAAATATAAGTCATCCATGATTTAATGTTTAGAAATAATAAATACGAAATACCCTTTTTTCCAATAATCATTCATTACGTAGCAAATTATTAGTAATGCATTATTTTTCACTTTAAAATACTTAATAGGTTGTGGAACAAATGTTTGGTAAGACATCCTAAAATAATGCTACAAATAATGTATATACATTACCTGGTAATGTGTTATATAATCACTACCTATTACCAAAGTTTTGCCAGGAAGTACCAAAATACTTAAAAATCTAGTACAATTACAACAACTTGGACATTGGCATATTTTATAAAAAAAATATTCTATTAACTGACGGGCAGAATAGGACAGCCCCTTTTTTTCGTATGTACTTTATTAGTTGTAGTTTAAAATAAAATTAGTTTTGAGGGTGACATTTGCTGAGGCTTTTTCTAATCTCTTTGAATACTAAAGGTACATATGTGGTAAAATGAGGTATTCCCTCTTCGCGACCTGGGCGGCCCCTTAGAGGTAGGTAACATCAATGAATGTTTTTTTTTACAAACATGTGACAAAAATCACTACTTTCCTGAAATCCGCCGAAATTACATAACTGTAATAGTCAAATGAAAAAAGCAACCCCTACAATTTTTGGGGTTTTTATTCCTTTCTATGTTGTTTAGCAAATCCTAAAAAAAATAAAAACCAAAAATTGGAAATTTGAAAACAGTATTGAAAAATTCAAAAACAATTTAGCATTTATTTAAAACAAGTTAGCAAAACGCAATATGAAAAATACATATCATCTTAGTACATTGGGACTTGAAGAATCAAAAAATGTTGTAACAACAGATAATTTCAATAAATTTTGAAAATGAAGCTCGAATTCCTTGATTAAGTGGTCTGTCACACGTTAGTTGCCTGGGGAAGTTGGAATAACTTGGGTGATTTTCAGCCGATTTTAGTTTTTATTACCTTATTATAGATAGACATTTTACTCCAAATCACAATACTGTAACAATTTGAACATGAAATATTGAGAAAATGTATAAAAAGTCATATTTTCCCCTTGTAATTCGTTTTTCAAACGTTAGTGTGCTTTCAAAAGTTAGTGTGTTTTCAACAGACAGACGAACGGACGGACAGACGGACGGACATCGTCTTAAAATCGATCGAGGATCATGAGTATATATACTTTATGGGGTCCCAAACCAATATTTCAAGGTGTTACAAACGGAATGACAAACTTATATACACCCTCTATCACTAGAGTGGAGGGTATAAAAAACAGAAAAAGAAAATTTCGGATTATTTTTTTTTTTGATTCGACTCCGCCAAATAAAGCATTTTTCCTTGTTTATTATATGAACGTCCTTTTGGTTTAAAAAAAATTGTGAGAGAATCTTTTATTAGATTTCAAAACATTTTTTAAAACAACGTCAAAATATTTGGCAAACAAATGCTTAACTCATGCATGGGAATTCAAAATAATGATGATAAAAGAGGATTCAAATAAAGATAAATATAAATTTAGGTTAACAAAAGGAATTTCAAGAATTTGTTTTAAACGAATAATTTTTTTTGTATTAATACCAATTTCGCATTAATTCAAAAATTTTTGTAATTAATATTAATTTAAAGGTGCTCGTTCATTTCGTGTAATTTGTCGGTTGAAAAGAATATAAACTATCAAATTTCCTTGAACAACAAAAGTTTTTTTAATTTTAAGGGAAATTTAATATTTATTTTGACAGTTTATTTCAATTATTATTAAAAAAATAAATTCATTACAATTAAAACTAGGTTTAGTGCATAAATTGAATGTATGTAGGTTAATTAACAATAAAACAATTTACAAGGAATTTCTTGAATTTTATGTGTTAAATTTTAAACAAAAAGATGATTCATAAATCTAAAATTCCTTTATGGATTTTTATAGAAATCGATTTTTTTAGGAATTTTTCAACTCTCGCCAAAGTTGAAATTCTACAAAAAAAAATCCTTTATATTGTTATTGCCAAAAAAAATAAAATTATTTAGTTTTGCTTGTGTACCTTGTTCTTACTAAAATATCATATTACCGTGTTTTTTGTGTGTTATTTTCATGTCACTTTAGTGTGTGTACGTGAGTAGTGTTTGTTGCTTGAACTACAAAACTATTATTTAAGACATTGTAGTTTTCTTTGCCAACTTTTTATTTTTTTTATGTATTTCAAAATCATTGAGTGTAAATCCTTGCCTCTTTTAACCTTTAAAGGATCAATGGCTAATCTCAAGATAACAACACACTCAAAAAGAACTAAAATGACAAGAACAAGTTGTAACTTTTTTTGCTACCTCCTATTTGACAAAAATTTCTTATAACTTTACAAGTTTTTAACAAATAATTTTGTAATTTTACAAGCTTTTTACCAATTAAATTGTAAATTTACAATTTTTTTGACGCGATGAAACAAGAAGGTGTCGTGTATTTACTATATTTTTTTGCTACCTCCTATTTAAGGTCTTATGATACTTGCTAGTTTTTGTATTTTTTATATTTTGGAGAACAGTGCAAATACATTTTCATAGGAAAACTGACCAAGTGTAAAGAGTATGACAATATCATGAAAAAACTTCAAACGTCAAAAAATATACGTGTGTTATCGATAATTTTGCAGTGACTGTCAAAAAAAATATAAAAATTTTCAACTTGAAATTGACATTTCCAGAATAAAATGTTAACAGTGTTGCCAATTTTATTAGTTTTTGCTCGAATGAAGCGGTTTTACATTTGTTTTGAGCGTTTTTAAGCTATTTTGGGCGAGTTATTTTGAAAATAAAAGTTGGCAATATTGTTTTTTTTTTGTTTTGTTTTTATTTTATTGTATTTCTTGTTCTTTCTCGCATTTGTTGTTTCATTCGATCAATCCTAAAAAAATCCAATACAGAAACTTGCAAGTATCATTCCACCTTTACGAGAATTCCTAGTAAAAATTACGAGCTTTTTTGTAATTTTACAAGCTTTTTACCAAAAAAAATTGTAAATTTATAACTTTTTTGGCGCAATAAAACTTCCAAGGAAATCTTGTGAATTAACTAGATTTTTTGTAAAAAAAGTTGGAAATTTGTAAAACTACAAAAAAAAGAAGTAAGAAAATTAAAGTCGGTCAAGACCGACCATATAATTCCCTACACCAGAGTTTCCCGGAAAATGTGTCCGATGGACCGATTAGATCTATATTATGTCAAATCTGAGTGTAAAAAACACTCACAAATCAAATTTGAGTGAAATAGGCTTATTTAACTTAATATCGGGCGAAATTTTCACAAGGGGCCTAAGTCCAAAACTGATCCGATGATTATCAGATTTGATAAGGTTATTTAAGTACGCGTTTTACATACACAAACAAAATTTTAATTAAATATTTTCTATTTTCATGAAATTTGAGAGATTTATGTAAAAATCGGGAAGGTGGTTTGTATGGGGGCTATAAGAAGAACTGGTCCGATTTCTGTAAAATTCGGAATGGTGATTTGTGAATACAAAACACGTTTACCTGCCAAATTTCGAAATGATACCTATTATAACACGGTTATTATAGTTATTTGACCCAAAACCAAAGAGGACATTTGTATGGGGCCTAGGTCTAAATATGGACCGATTTTTTTCAATTTCAATAGTCTTTGGCCTTGGGCCAAAAGTAGCTTTAGTTTCAAATTTGAAGTCATTTGAAAATCCAAATGGACTCAAAAAGTGATTCTGAGTCGATCGGTATACTTAAAGGTGGGTCTTGGACCAATATTACGGGTAGTTACAAACACCAGCACAAACTCATTATACCCTTTACCACAGTGTGGTGTAGGGTATAAAAAAATGTAAAATTACTAAAAAAAATGTAAATTTCAAAAAAATTTTGTTAAAAACCAAGGAAAACTGTCATATATTGGTAAAATGGGATTATGAGACTTTTTCTAGTAATTTGACAAGGTTTTTTTGTGTGTATTTCGACTTTTTATGCAATTTTAATTTTTGCATTTATTTGCTATTTTATTAACTTATTTCATTATTTTCAAAATAAATAGTTTCAAAATGATTCAAATTAGTGGAATTTGATAACACCGACCGACAAATTTAAAATTGTGACTGTACACATGAACCGAACCAAAAAATTCTCAGAGTATGACCGAAAATAAAAAATACCCGTATCTCCCAGTTTTTCTAGATCAATTCGCGTTTTCGCAAAAAATACAAAAAAAAACAAGTAAGAAAATTATAGTCGGTCAAGACCGACCATATAATACCCTACACCAGAGTTTCCCGGACCATTGGTCCCAAGTTCAAACATGGACTGATTAGATCTATATTTTGTCAAATCTTTAATAAGTGTAAAAATAGGCTTCTTTTTGTTGACAATAAATCGCTTCAACTGAATATCGGGCGAAATTTCCACATGGGACCTAAGTCCAAAATGGTCCGATGATAATTAGATTTGATAAGGTTATTAAAGTACGCGTTTAACATACACAAACAGAATTTTAATTAAATATTTTCTATTTTCATGAAAATTGAGAGATTTATGTGAAAATCGGGAAGGTGGTTTGTATGGGGGCTACTAGAAGAACTGGTTCGATTTCTTTAAAATTCGGAATGGTGATTTGTGTGTATAAAACATTAATTCCTGCCAAATTTTGAAAAGATACCTATTAAAATGCGACTATTAGAGTCATTTGAGCCAAAACTAAAGAGGACCTTTGTATTGGGGCTAGGTCTAAATATGGACCGATTTTTTCCAATTTCAATAGGCTTCGTCCTTGGGCCAAAAGAGGCTTAAGTTTTAAATTTCAAGTCAATTGATCGAGAATTGCGACCTGTATCGTGTTTACACCGTTTACATGGACAGACAGACGGACGGACGGACGGACAGACGGACGGACGGACGGACATCGCTAAATCGACTCAAAAAGTGATTCTAAGTCGATCGGTATACTTAAAAGTGGGTCTAGGACCAATATTTCGGGTAGTTACAAACATCAGCACAAACTCATTATACCCTGTACCACAGTGTGGTTTAGGGTATAAAAACACAATTTCGCACTGAAGAAAAAACTCACTCCAGGCAGAAATTGGGTATAAAACAAGTAAGCAAGTTATACTCGGTCAAGACCGGCCATATGATACCCTACACCAGTGTTTTAGGAAAATGGTTCCAAGTCCAAACATGGACTGATTGGATCTATCCCAGCAAAACTTTGGTAATGGGTAGTGATTATATAACACATTACCAGGTAATGTATATACCTTATTTGTAGCATTATTTTAGGATGCCTTACCAAACATTTGTTCCACAACGTATTATTTACAAGTGAAAAATAATGCATTACTAATAATTTGATACGTAATGCATGATTATTGGAAAAAATTTATTTCATATTTATTATTTCTAAACATTAAATCATGGATGACTTATATTTGGTTACATTATGTATTATTTGAAAGTTTGAAATAATGCATTATTTATAATTGGATGCATAATGCATTACAATAACATAAAAAATAATTATTTTATAAAAAAATGCATAAGTTTAAACTAGAGATGGGCTTACGACAGGAAATTTCTAACGACACACACTCACGAGCATATTTTATCTATTCACACTCACTTACAATCACGTGAGTAAATTTAATACAAAATTACTTTTTCACTACTCGTAACACCTTATATATTATCTTCTGGCATGCTATATTATTTCATTTCTCGTAACCTATAAAATATGATATATTTTACACCTTACTCGTATTCTTCGTTATAAATTTATGACTTATTTTATACCTTACTGGTATTCTTTGTGATAATGTGGATGCATTACTTTGAGTCTCGTCGCCTGTTAAAATCATCAATTCTGCAATGTTGTATAAAATAAGAGATCCTATACCTTATTTTATACCTTATTTGGTAATCTAAGTTTTGCTGGGATCTTTTGTTAGATCTTTATTTAGTCTAGAAAACACACACAGATAAAATTTTAGTGGAATTGGTTTATTTTTTGCCAATAGACCGATTTAACTGAATATCGGTCGAAATTTTTATATTGGGTACTAAGTCCAAAGGTCCACTTATATTCAGATTTCATTAGGTTACTAAAGTACACGTTTAAACCATAAAAATAAAATTTTTATCAAATATTTCTATTTTTATGAGTTATGAGTGGAGTTTTTCTTTTCCCGGACTTTTTCATTTCCCGGGAAAGCGGGATTCATTTTTAAATTTCCCGGGATCCCGGGAATTCCCGCAATAACTAAAAACCCAAATTTTTTGTCAAAAAAATATATAAAAACCTTATGAATGCGATTACACTATTTATAATGTTTATTAACACCATAAAAATCTTATTTGCTACCTTTAAAACAGAAAAAAAAATAAGTTTCGAGAAAAAAAGAACAATTTTTGTTACCCAGTTCTTATAAAAAATCGGTCCAAATATATCGAAGTCGTTTAAAAGTATTTTTTAGGGAATATGTTATTTCACATCGCTTTATCTGTTTTAATAATAAAATTCATCATTTATTCTAATTCATCTTGTTGTTAGTTCATTTTTACAATTGGTTCTCAACGCTTTGCCTCTAAAACACAATGAAACTAATTCACAGGAATTTCTCTATTATGTTTCTGAAACTGAATGTAACTGTTTCAGAGAAATGAAATTATAAGAAAATTTACCCCAAAAATTATTAAAAAAATTAAAAATCCTGGTTTCTAAAAAAACTGTCATCCTTTACACAGATTTTATATCAATTTATCGATTTAAAAAGAATCATGTCCAGAGACATAAATATTTTCTAAAGAAACAAATAATCATACTGCAATTTTTTATAATGCAGTTCTCAGAAAAAAATTTCTTAGCTTCTGAAAAAAAAATATCAGGATCTGATAACACAGCCCAACAACCAAAATCGGAGTGGGATGAAACAAAAAGCAAATGAAAGCATAATAAAACCCTCGACACTTTTTTTTTGGTTTAGCACTAAATTTTTTTGCACGCATTTGAAGTTGGTGAACTTTTATTATATTTATAATAATAATTGCTTAAAAATTGTATAGGGCGTATGATTAATTTTGTAATTGCCTTTAAATAACAATCATACGCAACGGTGAACAGTGGATTATTTTTATTAATTTGGCTATTCAGTAAATAGGTACGGGACCGATCACAGCGAATTTCATACCGGTTGTAGCTAACGTAATTTCGAGCTTATGTTTAGACCAGGGGCCCCTAATGTAGGACATGTTTAGTACACAAAAGCTTTAATTGCTTTAAAATGCGTGTAAAAAATAATCTAGCGCTGAATTAAAAAAACCTCTTGATGGCTTTGTTATGTAAAATGTCAACTTTAATTTGCTTTTGGTTTCATTCTATTCCGATTTTAAATTTAGATTTTTTATCACTGTGTAATTATATCCTATCGAAATTTAGATATTGTGAGCCTTTTTTCATTTCGTAAGTCTCAGATTTCATGACATTTTTTAGTTAGAACGTCTCTCTTTTTGGGCCCTCATGGTCCCTGCGTACGTTTCTGTCATCAATTATCAAAAATTTTAATAAAATCTCTAAAAATCACATGCTAAATAATCAATAGAAGTCGAAAAATCAACAATTTCAAAGAAACTAAAATTCCCGGGAATTCCCGCTCTATTTCCCGGGATTTCGGGATCGAAAATCCCGGGACGGGAATTCCCGTGAAAAACTCTAGTTATGAGGGAATTATGTGAATATCGGGAGGGTGGTTTGTATGGGGACTACCAGAAGGACTGGCCCGATTTCTTTGAAATTTCTAATGGTGATTCGTGCATACAAAATTTGATTACCTGCTAAATTTCAAAGCGATATCGATTATAATACGGTTATTAGAGTCATTTAAGTCTAATCCAAAGGGGGCGTTTGTATGGGGGCTAGGGGTTAACATGGACCAATTTTCTCCAATTTCAATAGGCTTCGTCCTTGGGCTAAAAGAGGCTTAAGTTTTAAATTTCAAGTCAATTGATTGAAAATTGCGACCTGAATAGTGCTTAAACCGATAGATGGACAGACGGACGGACGGACAGACAGATGGACGGACATCGCTAAATCGACTCAAAAAGTAATTCTGAGTCGATCGGTATGCTTGAAGGTAGGTCTTGGACCAATATTTCGGGTAGTTACAAACATCAGCACAAATTCATTATACCCTGTACCACAGAGTGGTGTAGGGTATAAAAACATTTGTTTAATGTTCAGTTTTTATTAATGACTACTTCTGTTCTTTGTTTCAAAAATAACACACAAAAAAATAAAGACTTTCATTAACATTTAATTTTTAAAGTAATTTATTTTTGTTCTGTAATTAAAAAGCACGCTTATAAAGTGGAAATACGCCGTAGGTATGTTCGGAAAAAATGTGGGGGGCAAAAACTAATGGGGGTAAGTCTGCATTCCCTATCCCTAAGAGGCACCATGGGAGCGATAACATCTGATTTTATAAAAAAATGTGTGGGGACCCCCTTAAGGCTTAAAAATAGAGGGTAGGTTTGTTTGTCCGTACGCCTGAAATGGCGTACGGACATAGCGCCCAAGGTCTTATCGCCCAAAACCGTAAATATCATATCGCCCAAGCTGTCATATAGCCCAAAATGACAGGTCTAAAAATTTTATTTCTCCCAAAACCAAATCAACGCTTAGGGTGGTCCCCATACATTTTTTTTATTTTTTCTTAATTTGTTTTATTACATCAGCTCCTACCGGTCCAATGGTGCCTCCTAGAGGGGTTATTATCAAGAGCGACCCCCATGTATTTTCCACTTCCAACATTTCTTCTGAATATACCACTTCCCTATCTCTAATTCCTAAGGGGTCTCCCACACAAAATGACATTTTTATAAAATTTGCTCCTACCGCTCTAACTGGCGCAGGGGTGACCCTCGAGAAGTTAAATGTATGAGTGACCCCCAATATTTTTTCAGACCCAACATTTTCCCCAAACAAACCTACCCTCTATTTTTAAGCCTTAAGGGGGTCCCCACACATTTTTTTATAAAATCAGATGTTATCGCTCCCATGGTGCCTCTTAGGGATAGGGAATGCAGACTTACCCCCATTAGTTTTTGCCCCCCACATTTTTTCCGAACATACCTACGGCGTATTTCCACTTTATAAGCGTGCTCCCCTTAGGAAAACCAAATTCGTAATGGTACTGGAACCCAACGTTGGAGTATTTAGAATTTACAAAAGTACAATAATAAGCAACACTTTTATTTATAAATTCAGCTCTTACCGCTCCCATAGTGCCTCTTAGGGACGGGAAATGCAAACTGACCCCCTATATATGCAAACATTAATGAACTTTAATTAAAAGAAGTGTTTGAAACCAAATTCGGCAAAACGTCTGGACCAGGAGTTCCAATGTTTGAGCGTTTTAAAGAGTAATGGGAAAATATAAAAGACAAACCATACAGTCCTGGCATAGAAGATTAGAAAGTGGTTTGTTGGGCTCAAATAAAGGAAAAGCGACCCAGAGACGACCTCAAGGAGTTTCTTGAAATTGTTGTATTATACCTTGGTGAAAATATTCGTAATAATCATTTTAGCCCACCAGGACCCATCAGTCATGCTCGATGGATGGCAAAAGGCATATATTGCCTAAAAATGTTTTAGGTTTGACCAAAAACAATTTACGTGAAATTTTAGTTTAGCGCCACTAAAGCAAAATTGATTATTCTTTAAATTTTTAATGATTTGTGTAAGTATTTTTTTTTTTAATTGTTGATATTTTTTAATGAGATAGCATTAGTTTTTACCTACACAAGTAGGTTATTTTTTGTAGAAAAAAAAATCAAAAAATTATTTATAGAAATATAAAAACATGTATGTATAAAGTGACTTTGGCACGATGGGTACAGTGTCTGGCCAGAATGTACACTGAAAAAAAAATTTACCATTTTTAAAGCATGTTGCACTTAATTTAAAAAAAGGAGGGTATGCGAGGGCTCCAAAGATATTAATTCTTCTTCCAAGTATATTTTTTCTTAAAACATAGTAATGCATTTACTTAAATATATCTTAAAAGTAAGTAAAATTGTACTTAATATAAGTTTAATTGTTTTTATCAAGATGAAAAATATTTTTTTAAAATAAGTAAAAATTTCCTTAAACTTTCGGATTCTGTGGACCCTATGGAGTCCCAATGTGAGGACCCTACGGGCCCCCAATATATGGGGTCCGCCCATGAGTATATGCGTACACTATTATAGGGCCACTATTGATTTTGATCCAAAATTTTGGTCAGAATCGCTCTATCTTGCATAGTTTTCGAGATATGGGAATGGGGTCTTGAGAAATTTGATCATGAAATAACTCGAAAACTATAACTCGGAGGGCTTTCGGGTCTTCGGCGGTCATATTCTACAAGTTAATGACTACAAAATTGCCTTTAGCATTTTTTTCGTATCTACAGTATTTGCAGAGTTATAGGCATTTGAAAATTCCGCGATAATCGAAATTTGGATTTCAAGTTAGGGTCTCATGGGGTCTCCACATGGGGCCCCCAGATGGGGTCCCCAAAATACCTAAAGTATTTTTTCCTTAACTTAAGTAAATTTTTTCTTAAACTGATAAAGATATGGATTTTAATAAAGTCAATGAAATCAATAAAATAAAGATTACTTTAGTCTTAAATTAAAACAAAAATTGATTAAATTAAAGAAAATGCGATTTGCAATTAAAGATTTGTACTTATTTGATACAAGGTCTTGAAAATGTCTATACTATTTTTAAGTAAGCTACGTACTTATTAATTTTTTTTTTGCACACAATTTAATTTTTTTTTCTATTAAGTAAAACAAAATTTTTTAATAAACCCTTTTTTTCTTAAATGCAATCAATTCGCCATAAATGTAAAGAATATTTAACTTAATTTAAAAAAACAAATTAAGGAAAACTCTTGTGCTTTTTTAAGTATTTGCATGTACTATCTTCAAGTTCATTTTCTTTGTTTTAAGTAAAACCACCTTTTATTAAGATAAGTTGAAGTAAATTCAAAAAAAATTGTTTACTTAAATTAATAACAGTGTTTATTTAATTTCAGTATAGTTATTTTTTTCAGTGTAGTTGATTGCGGGATCGATTCCCCAAACATTTTATTAAAAAAAAATTTAAAATAAAATTCAATAGAAAAATTGTAAAAAATAACCTACAAAATCATTAGTTTTTAATGATTTCGCAAAAAAATGAAAAATTACCGTTTCTTCCCCCTCATTTTCACCCCCTAAATATGAATTTGAGCCGCTCAAAAAAATAAGTGTCCCTTTATTTTTCCTGCTCTACAAAATAAAACCAATTCCATAATGATCGGCGGGTGACACCAGGGAGACCTTCCTTGTCAGTGGACAGCTACCGTGGTAATATCGATAAAACAATAACGCAATAGAGCTGGATACCCTACTGTCATTGATGAGCTTCAACACACTCCTTTGCACCCGATCCAGAAGCTTCAAGAAAGACCTTGAAGCACCTGCCCAGATATGGGAGTTGTACTTCATTTTCGCTCGGATATAGGCGGTATAAATAGTGAGGAGATGAATAGACGAATAACTCTGACTTTGACTTTCTAACAGAGTTGCTATAAAATACGACTCTGCATTTGCAAAAACAGAGTCGTATTTTGTAATACTTGTGCCTGTATGTTTTAAGAATTTGAATCGGAATATTTGAATTTTAATTGATCTTTTTTTACAAATTTTAAGTGATCTCTTTCGAATTTTATTCGTTGATATATTTGGAATTTAAGTTGATAATTTTTAAACTTCAATTGATTTTATTCGGAATTTCGTTGATCTCTTATGAATTATAATTGACCTTTTTTGAATTTGAAAGAATTTTAACCTTTTTCGAATTTCATTAGATATTTTAGGAACTTCTTATTATTTTTCAGAGTTTAAATATACATATATTTTTTTTTGAATTTCAATTAAAATGCCTAATTTATTTTTTGTAAATTTATTGATCTGTTTTGAGTTTCTTTTCGAATTTGATCTTTTTCGAATTTTATTTTACCTTTTACGTATTTCAAATGATCTTTACAAATTGCAATTGTTTTTAAAGGAATTTAATCCGATCTTGGTCGTTTTTCTATTAAAATCACTGAATTTTTTGATTATTATTACACACAGAGAAAAAACATGTTTGGAATATGATTTGGAACCTATAGTAGAGGGGCAACATAGCATAGCTGATCCATTTGATCATGTATATGATTGAGATAATCATACTATAATTATAACAATTATAAAATTTCCAATTTTTTTTATCATACTATGATTAGCGAATATAACAATATGATCGCTACAATCGTGTTATAATTAAGTTATCAATAATAGTATTTTGCCCCTCCATTATGATTGTCGCAATTATAATATAATATAATAATATAATATAAAAATTCATTTGGTCTCTCTGGAGGGTTAAATCTTTCTTATACCATGACTGTTCCTTATGTACGAAATTTTAAGTACCTCTTGTTATTATAGATTTATTTTTTTTATCCTTTTAAAAACAATTCCAGTAAATGGTTGGTAAATAAAACTGTCAGACAGCATGGTGTTGTTTTGTTCGATATCAAGTTTAGATTTTTTCTTTTGGATTTTAGTTTAATTATTGGTTAATTGTTGGGTAAGTTAAGGAATTTATGGAATTTTCAAATGTTTTTTTTTTAACATTTGATTTATTTGTTGAGATGACTAATTCTAAAGAAATTTTTGAATAAGAACTTTATATTTTAACTTAAGTTGAATATTTTAAGTTCATACCTTCTGAGTAAAATTTGCTCCACTGTGCAAAAATCATTGAAGTGTAATCTAAACGTCAATTGTAACGTGTCTGTAACGTAAGATATAAAAGTGTGTTGTACTTAAGCTTCTTTAGTAGTTAAAGAAATACAAAAATTGATAATTATTTTTATAATTTACCATTTAACAGTTTTATTTTTGTTATAATCATTGAAATCATTTGTCAAAATGTAACATTTTAAACAATAGCAAATATTTTAAAATACAATCATTTACTCAATATTATTTCAAATCATTAATTTATCACAAAAAAAATAAATAAACCTTTTTAAAAATAATAATTAAATTTTAATTACACTGTCAAATAACAATAATGAGCACAATAATAAAATATGAACACTTAAAATCAGTCAAAATTATTAAAATTTATTATTAAATCTATTTAAAATTATTTACACAAATTTAAAATTTTGTTAACCCTTAGATGATCAGAAACTTTGGGAATTGAAAAAAAACTGCCGTTTTACAATTTAGAGATGTAATTTAAAAAATAACAGTTGTGATTCGAAGATTCCATTTGTAATTCGAAAATTCCAATTGTAATTGGAAAAAGATCAATTGTAATACAAAAAATATCAATCCTTTCAAATTACAGTTGATCTTTTTTAAAAAAGAATTGATAAATTTCGAATCACAATTGATCATTTGAGAATTACAACTGATTTCTTCAGTTGCAATTCGCAAATGATCAATTGTGATTCGAAATTTATCAATTCTTTTTTAAAAAAGATCAACTGTAATTTGAAAGGATTGATATTTTTTGTATTACAATTGATCTTTTTCAAATTTCAAAATTCAATTAAACAATTAATTATATTAATTAAAAATTTAATTGATATTAAATAAAAAACAATTAAAATTTTAATTAAATTAAAATATGTATACGATATTATTTTCTGTGTGGGATCTTTGAATTTCTAGTAGAATATTCGAATTACAAATGGGATCTTCTAATTATAAATAAAATCTTCGAATTACAAGTAAAAGTTTCGAATTACAATTGTTTTTTTTTTCGCACTATGGTAAATGTCGAAGAAACTTTTATTACTTTCATAACAAAATTAGTTTAACAAGACCAAGTTGCCCCCCTTAAGGGTTAAATTAAAAAAAAAATAATTGTTTTGTAATCAATTTCAAAAATTTAAAAGCAATTTTATTTCTGAGGCTATAATTATATTTTTACAGTTCAATTAAAAAGTTGTTAACATTTTGTTAACGGATTTGAAATTAATAAAAAAAAAATAAAAAATTAAATAACAACTACAACATTAGCCGTTATAATTGCCCACTTTGCATATGGATGATTTTCAACCATTTTAAAACTTTTTCCAATGTAGGTTTTTTTATAAATTAGTAGGCGTTGTTTTTTTTTTCATAAACATATTTATTTGAAACGTGAGAAAATTAATTATTTAAAAATTTAAATTTTAATTATTTGTTTTTTTTTACTCAAACAAAAACATTTAGTTCATCTAAAATCCTTTGTTTTTAGTTTCATCCCTAATTGCCTTAATAATCGAAATATTATTTGTTTGCTTTTATTCCTTTATGGCATTTGCTTATTTTATACACAAGATGGCTCTGTTAGTTTTTGTTTTTATAGCTAATTGTTTGGTTTGCGTCTTGAATATATGAGAGTTGGTTGCTTTTTTGGGATGGTGGTTTTAATTGAGTTTATTGAGGTTGTGTTTGTGTACCAATTAATTAAACCAAATACACATTGCAGTAATTAGGGTGACACTGATTAAGTATTATTGTTTTGATTTTTTATCGATTTTTATTTTATTCATTTAAAAATATAACTTTAAATTTATAATACTTAATTTAAAATTTAACCCTTCTCTGCATAGTTTCCTATTTGTGTTAAAAAGACATACATTAAAATTTTTTTTGTAAAACTAACAAAAAATAATTTAAAATTATCAAAAAGCCACACACAGAGAAATATTTAGTTTGAATTCGATTATAAAAATCGAATTTTAATAAATCAGACTAATTTTTAGTTGTTTTTATAAAGTTATTATGTTTTTAATGAAAGAAGAAAAGTAAATTTTTCCATTTTTTAAATTTACATTAACTTACCCAAAAATCACAATTTTTTAAAAAATGGTAACGGTAAGTACTACAGAATTTAAAAATCTACAAATAAAAAAAAAAAAAAATCATCAATATAGATTTAGTAGATTCTCCTGTACAGCCGAATTTGTCCTTTAAAAAAATCATTCTACAATTTAGAGCAATGGTTCCCAACCTTTGATTCTCGGCCCACTGGGCGGTAATTTGAAGTTTCCGGGGGGCAACAAGAAAATTTTTAAGATTTTTTTTAGTCAAATTAACTACAAAAACAATTTTTTTAGCAAAATTAACTACAAAAATTTAGTTAATTGCATAAATTTTTAACTAAAAACTTTGTTTATTTTACCAAAACTTTGCTTAACAAGTAGTAATTTTTCATTAGAAACAAAATTGAGAAAAATTAACAAATTTTGCTTGAGTGTTGGGGGGACAAGGCAATTTTTTAAACTTAAAAGTGGTTAGATTAGATTTAGAGGCTACCCTGCACTGAAAAATAAAAAAAAATTAGTAAATTTTTAATACTATTGAGTTAAAAATTACTCAGTTTTACACCAGTAAACAATTTAATAGTATTGAGTAAATTTTTAATAAAAAATTATTAAATGCTTACTAAAAAATTTTAGTAAATTTTTAATGGACACAATTAAAAATTTAATTAAAAATTGTTTGATTTTTTAAGAAACTTTTTAATTGTGTCAAGTAAAAATTTACTCAAAATTAAAAAATTTCACATTTAAAAAAAAAAATGTTTTTCAAACTTTACCATATATATGAGGAATTCCACACCAACTGTCCCGCTACAGAAAAACATGTGTCCCGTAAATTTCTGAATAGATTGTTTGGTAGCCCTATATGAAACTAAGAAAATTGCGTTTTTGGTTTTTCAAATTTTCAAAAACTGGGCTTGGGAGGCATGGTCAAATATTGGAAAAATGGTAAAATTTGTGGCAAGTTGCCTTGATTAAATACACTGTGCTACAAAAGACCAAAAATAATTTATGCAGGGGTTCTCATATGATAATTCGGGTTGGTTGGAGTCCATAGAGTACTGATATACTCATAGTTTTTCTGGATCACTTCGTTAAGTACGTTTTTTATTGGCAAATGTGTTGAAAAACGGAAATTCTTAAATTACAATTTTAAAAAATTATTACTTTGTTAGTTTGACACTGATTTTCGATTTTATGGATTTGTTTTAAAGGTATTGGTCTTACCTTTCAAACAAAACAAAAATATTAAAAATCGATCAAGACTTGGCTGAGCTACGATCGCTTAAGTAAAAAAAAAACGTATTTTTTGAAAAATTTGTCATATTCTTTACACTCTAAGTTGAAAGTGCATCATTAAACAATTTTTTTGAATTTTTTGTAAAAAAGTATAGTAAAGTAGCTTTCCAAAACACCAAAAAACATAACAATCGGTTTAAAAATGAATGAGTTATGCTAAGTTTTGTGATAGGGCATTTTTAAATTTTTTCAGAAACGCTTGTAATTCAAGCATTATTCATAAATCTTGTTACTAGTAGTAATTTTATGCGCATGTGCATATAAACTAGAGATGGGAACGTAATTAGATTTGTGCGTGATTCACACATGATCAGAAGTGAGCGTGATTGAAAATTAATTTTACTCACGTGGTTGTTAGTGAGTGTCAGTGTGAGTGGAATAAAAAAATGGGCGTGTCAGTTACTTCCAAATCCTATTTATAATTTTTTGGGTTTGTTTAAAAAATATCAGTGTTACTTCTAAACAAAAAAATATTGTGAATCGGTTGAAAACTGGCTAAGGTGCGCTTGTTTAAGTAAAAAACCTTTTTTGAAGAGTTATACCTGCAACATTTTTATGACAAAAAACATTTGACATTTTTGAAACGAAATTGGTAAAATTGTGGGATCATTTGATGTAAATTTTACCTGTTTATAAATATACGTATGAGGCATTCCACACCAAATGTTCAGCGAAAAAAAAACATGTGAACCGTAAATTTTTAAATGGGTTGTATGGATAGCCATGTAAGGCATTCCACACCAACTGTTCCACTACAGAAAAACCATAGTGGTTTCAATGGGATATCATTTGCAAAGTATTCGCTCTTAGGGTACTAATAAATAACAAAAATAAAATTTAAGTTTTTTTCAAAAAGTGGGCCTTGTAGGCGTGGTCAAATATTAAAAATATCAAACTCTTTTGCCTGAGTATTTATTCACGATCACGCACGCTAATGAAAGAAAAATAATATTCAAGCACGATATTTTATTTTACTCACCCTCACGTGAACATCGTGACCGTAACTTATTTTTTCTACTCACGTGTGCGTGAATTAGAGTGAGCAAAATAAAATATCGTGCGTGAAATATCGTTCTTTCATAAGCGTGCGTAATCGTTATTAAAAACTCACTCACGCTACCATCGCCTCTTATTTTTTAAGTATTGATATTACTCATACGCACACGTTTTAAATACCATTATTGTATAAAATAAGCGTGTTGCAATTTTTGAATTTTGATTTTTCGAAAACAAGGCAAAACACATCTCTAAAAATTTCAGATCAGATAGAAAATTGCTTTAACTTTTTTTAAAAAAATAAAAAACAAATAAAATTGCGGCATGTTTTTTGATAAATTAAGTTTAAGTTTAAATTTAAAAAATTCAGAACTTCTTCTGAAAATGTTCCAATTTTCATTTTCTTAGCTTTTATTGATAGCCCATTCAGCTTTTATTGATAGCCCATTTAATTGATAGCCCATTTAAAAATCTATAAACTGCTTTTGTCTTTAAGACTTTACTGTGTTTCATTTAATTTGCATAAATATTGAAGTAAAGATGCTCAGGCAAAAAAGTTAGATATTTTCAATTTTTTACCACGCCTACAAGGCCCACTTTTTGAAAAAACTTAAATTTTATTTTTGTTATTTAATAGTACCCTAAGAGCGAATACTTTGAAAATGATTTCATATTGACACGACACAACTTTTTTTTTTGCTGAACATTTGGTGTGGAATGCCTCATATATGGAGCTAAGAAAATTACGTTTTTGGTTGTTCAATTTTTCAAAAACTGGGCTTAGGAGGCGTGGTCAAATATTGGAAAAATGCTCAAGTTTGTGTCAAATAAAAACGAAATGCACCAAAATCTCAAAAATTTACATTCTTGTATATTTTTGTATCGGCTATCGATTAAAATTTTTTTGGAAAATTTTCAGAACCCGTTCTGAAATTTTCCATTTTAAAAAAGTCAATTTATATAAAATCCGGCCACTTTTGTTTTTTTGTAATTTTTTTTTTAAAGATTAGATGTTTGTCTAGCAAGATTTTTTTAAAAATTAAGAAAATCTATAAAAAAAAAAATTAAGAAGAAAAAAAGTAATTTTTCTGATTTTCAAAATAAATTTTAAAAATTTAAAATAGTTTTTGAAAAAAAAATAATTTCAATTTGTGTTTTTGCTAATATATGCCAAAATATGCGATAATATGCACTTAAAAGTTCGAAATATGCACAATATATGCATTAAAAATGAAAATATGCAAAAATATGTATTTTCACCAAAATATGCAAAATATGCGAAAACAAATCGATGCCATTTAATGCAAATCTCTTGATTCGGAAAGATAATTGGTCGATATCGTTTTTAGGCTTTCGACAAAAAACATGCATTTGCATGGAAATCTCACCCTAGTTATATAAAAAACTTTTTTACCCGGGACCCATTGAAAAATTTTGGTACACAATTTTTTTCTCACTGAACATTTGGTGTGGAATGCCTCACATGTATATTTATAAACAGGTAAAATTTCCATCAAATGATCCCACAATTTTAGCAATTTCGTTTTAAAAAAACATGTTTGCAAGCGCACAGCTTTTCAAAAAAGGTTTTTTACTTAAACAAGCGCACCTTAGCCTGTTTTTAACCTATTCTCAATATTTTTTTGTTTAAGAAGTAACACTGATATTTTTCAAACAAACCCAAAAAATTATAAATAGGATTTTGAAGTAACTGACACGCCCATTTTTTTATTCCACTCACACTGACACTCACTAACAACCACGTGAGTAAAATTAATTTTCAATCACGCTCACTTCTGGTCATGTGTGAATCACGCACAAATCTAATTACGTTCCCATCTCTAGTTTATATGCATATGTGCATAAAATTACTACTAGCAACAAGATTTATGAATAATGCTTGAATTACAAGCGTTTCTGAAAAAAATTAAAAATGTCCTATCACAAAACTTAGTATAACTCATTCATTTTTTAACCGATTGTTATGTTTTTTGGTGTTTTGGAAAGCCACTTTACTATACTTTTTTACAAAAAATTCAAAAAAATTGTTTAATAATGCACTTTCAACTTAGAGTGTAAAGAATATGACAAATTTTTAAAAAAATACGTTTTTTTTTTACTTAAGCGACCGTAGCTCAGCCAATTCTTGATCGATTTCTAATATTTTTGTTTTGTTTGAAAGGTAAGACCTATACCTTTAAAACAAATCCATAAAATCGAAAATCGGTTGCAAACTAACAAAGTAATAATTTTTTAAAATTGTAATTTAAGAATTTCCGTTTTCCAACACATTTGCAAATAAAAAACGTACTTAACGAAGTGATCCAGAAAAACTATGAGTATATCAGTACACTATGGACTCCAACCAACCCGAATTTTTATATGAGAACCCCTGCATATTTTTGGTGTAGCACAGTGATATCGATTAATTTTTTTTTTTTTGGAAAATTTTCAGAACCCTTTCTGATATTGTAAAAAATTTTTCAATTTTTTTTTTTTTTTAAGTTTAGATGTTTGTCCATCCACACAAATAAATTCAGAAACACGTTCTTCGTTTTTTTTCGAGAAAATCGCATTTGAACTTTAAATTTCATAACCAGAGACTGGAACTTCATGCAAATGCATGTTTTTTCTCGTTAGTCTGAGACATTGTTAATGAGATATCTTTTCGAATCAACTTTGCAATAAAATGGCATTGATTTGTTGGTGCATATTTTTGCATATTTAGGTAAAAATGCATATATTTGCATATTTTTGCAAAAATTGCATTATTTAGTGATATTTTGTAATATTAAAGTAAAAATTCAAGTTTTGTAAAAAAATGTTTGTTATAATTTTTTCGCAATTGTTTTTAAATAAGTACGTTTTTTGAATTTTATTTTCTATCAATGATGCCATTTTGACGCTTTTGGACCTCCCGCATTTGGCGGGATTATCCCGCTTTGTGTCAACGTTTCCCGCGTCCAGCGCTGGATTCCAAATTCCCGCTTTTTAAGGCGTCAGAAAGTTAGACGTAGAAATTAATCAAAAAAAGTTTTGAAAAATATTTTGAAAAATAAACTTTAAAAATTTTCTTAAAAAAAATACAATCGCCAAGTCTTTTTTGCATAAATAAAATGCACGTTAGATGTTTAGATTGTTCACCTGAAGTCAGCAGATTTTTCTGCTGAACTCAGCTAATTTTTCTGGCAAAATTATCAAATTTTTCAGCTAAATCTGGCAGATTTTTCAGTTAAAACCAGCTGATTTTTTTGTCAAGACAGATTTTCTCATATGGCTCAAAATGGGTTTATTTCCAGCAGATTTTTTCTGCAGTTAATGTGTGTACATATAGGTACTTAATGTTTAAGTTCGACAGGATCTTACAGTTAATGTTATTTTATCAATGACAATTTCAGAAGATAGTGACCAAATCATTGATAAATGCATTATTTTGTCCCGACAAAAATATTATAAAAACCTTGAAATTTCCATCTCTTTATATAAAAAATATTGTTTCAAACTGCATATAAACTAACTGTTTTTGTCCCGCATAAAATTTTAAAGTCCCGTCATTTTCTAAAATTTTTTGCCGTTGTGCCGCTTTTTGGGAAAAAAAATTCTGCCAGCCCTGTGCTCCAATCACATCCGTAGCTGTAGAATGATCTTTTTCAATTTTTTTTAGATATAATAGATATAACTTTACTTTTGATAATTTAAAGAAGTATTTATTTGTCAATGTAAATAATTTTTATTTTAAGATTCACTAAAGTAAATAATTTTATTTTTTTTTTTGTTAAATCTGTAAGAAAAAGGAATGAATCTCCTGTTATGTTTTATTTAAAAAAAAAAATTAAAACATTTAAATGCATATTTTTAAATTTTTGACATGAAAAAATGTACATTTTACAACAGAAACGTCATAATAACAGTCTTAAATCCATAGTAGATGCTGAAGAATAACTAAAAAAATGTTAAACTTTGTTGAAAATTAAAAAAAAAAAATTGGTTTTTATAATAACTACTGAAAAAAAACTGACTTATTCTTCGAATAGGCCTGATGATTTTATAAAAATTTATAATTAAACTGTTAAATTAAACAAATTTTTTTTAGCGCTTTCTGGCGCTTTTTACTTTATTCAAATTTAGCGCTTTTTGGCGCTTTTTGAGTAATATGTTGGCATCACTGAGTTCCAGTCTCTGTTCATAACAATTTTGTAATTTTCTTGTATTTCTTTGTTTTATCGTTGCGAATGAGTATTATTAATAGCATATTCCTCATACGCTCTGTTGGAACATGAAAATACAAGCAAATTACTAAATTGTAAAGAAATTTAAAACTCGAAAAAAAAAACGAATAATGTGTTTCTGAATTTTTTTGAGTGAATGGACAAACATCTAAACTTAAAAAAAAAAAATTTAAAAAAGAAAAAAAAAGTGGCCGGATTTTTGATAAATTGACTTTTTTAAAAATGGAAAATTTCAGAACGGGTTCTGAAAATTTTCCAAAAAAAAAAAAAAAAAAATTATCGATAGCCCATACAAAACTATATAAGAATGTAAATTTTTGACATTGTAGTGCATTCAGTTTTAATGTGATAAATATTTAATCAAGGCAACTCGCCACAAATTTGACCATTTTTCAAATATTTGATCACGCCTCCTTAGCCCATACAACCTATTCAGAAGTTTACGATACACATGTTTTTTTTTCGCTGGACATTTGGTGTGGAGTGCCTCATATTTACGTCATAAAGACATAGGAAAATTTCATAAAGATGATTTCAAACTTTCATATACACATACAAAAACTATAAACAAAATGAGAATTCAAAACCGAAGAGAATAAAAAAATTATAAAATTTTGTATTAAATTATTTACTCAAATTTTTATTTTAATTTTTGAGTAAATTTTTAATTGCGTCAATTAAAAAAGTACTCAAATCTTATTTAAAAATTTAAACAAGTGATTACTCAAATTGTTTTTCTCAATATTTTTTTCTGTGTGGCAATTCTAGTTGACCAAATTTTGTGTTATAAAATTTTAAAAATATAACAATAACACTGTGCTACAGTAAAAAATACTTCTGATGTGACATAGTATAGGATGTTGGTCTTGTCGAGTAGATCACAAAAAAGCCCATTAAACTTGCCAGACACTCTCAAATTTTAGAGTTATTGTCAAAAAACTTTTTTTGGGACTATTTCACTAAACCTTGTGTAATTCAGAAAATTTTCAACCGATTTTAAATTTTTTAACTGTTTTGGATAGAAGAAAGATAGGGCTTTCCATGTGTGTGAATTGGTCTACATATATAAGAAAGATATTGATTTTTTCTATAAAATCAATTTTATCGTTATTTTTTGAAAATCTTTTAAGTAGAAAATTTTCAACCGATTTTAAATTTTTTAACTGTTTTGGATAGAAGAAGGATAGGGCTTTCCATGTGTGTGAATTGGTCTACACATATAAGAAAGATATTGATTTTTTTTATAAAATCAATTTTTTCGTTATTTTTTGAAAATCTTTTAAGTATTTTTCTGCTATAGTTTGTTCAACAACCTTTATATTTATAAACGTGTTTTTAAAGAAAATTTAATTCTGCGTACGATTAGTTTTAGCCTGAAAAAATCGGATAACATTGACAGAGTTGTGATAATTTTTCTAAAAAATAAAATTAAGGTTTTGCAGGAAATCGCCGTTCAGACAACCCAGGAAAACAAAATTTATTTATCATAAGAGGTCATGTGCAAAACTTTTAAAGGTTTTTGGCGCGCTGAATCCGAATCTGTCCTTTAAATTACTCTTTCTTGTCACGTTTTTGAGATATTTAACATAAATTGATATATCAAAAACTAAATAAGATAGCACAATTTCATGGTTTAATTCGAATTCAGGAGACCAAAAACCTTTAATATAATACTCGATCTCACAGTATGTTCGTTTATTTTTTTTTGCCTGGGTTATCCGAACGGCAATTTCATGCAAAATCCTAATTTTCTCTTTTAGAAAAATTATCACTACCCTGTCAATTGTTATCCGATTTTTCGGCATAAAGCTTATCGTATTCAGAATTAAAATTTTCAGAATTAAAATTTTCTTTAAGAATACGTTTATAAACATAAATGTTGTTAAACGAACTATAGCAGAAAAAAATCAATAAACTCAAAAAATTTAAAAAAACAAAAAGTCAATACATATTTTTCTTATATGTATAGATAGACCAATTCACACATATGGAAAGCCCTATCCTTGTTCCATCCAAAACAGTTGAAAAATTAAAAATTCGGTTGAAAACTGTTTAAGCTTTACATGGTTTTGTGAGAAAAGTCCCTAAAAAAACGTTTTTTGACAATAACTTTAAAATTTGAGGGTGTCTGGCAAGTTTGATACACTCAAAATAATTACTCTGTTAAATACTCTGTAAAATGACTGTAATCTCAATTCGACAGAAATTTGACAAAGTTATTCTTGTGACCGAAAAACAAAATTTGTAATCTCTATTTTACAGATAATAAACTGTTTTTTTTTTTATTAAAGTACGGATTTTAGAAAAATACTCTGTTTTTTTCTCGTAACCAACTTATTGCTCTGTAAAAAAAAAAATCACTTCAAAAAACTTCCAAATATGACCGATGAACCCCTCTTTAAAAAGTGTCTTAAATTACAATAAAAACTGATAAATTTTACTAGGACGATGTGTCAAATTGGAGTTGTTAAAAACTCCTAATATTCACAAAAATTAAAAAAGTTAATTTATAATTTGGAAGCATTTAAGCGGACAAATTTAACAAAATTTTACTTTTAATTGATTTAATTTTTTTAATTTTAATTAATGTTTTGATGCAGAGAAGTTTTACTAATAAAATGGATTTAACTGAAACTTTGAAAATTTACAGAGTTTTTTTTTTTGTAAAATTTTGAACTCATAAAAGGCATTTAACAACTTTGTAAATTTTCAGAGTTTTATTGGTAAAATTCTTTTCTTTTAAGAATAATACCACAGTGTCCAAGACTTTTCTATTGGAAAAGGGTATAAGAAGAGCCTGAGATTTTCTCTATAGAAAAAATTTCTTAAAATCAAAGACTTTTCTATAGGAAAAATATCTCAGAGTCTTAGACTTTTTCTAAAGGAATAGTGTCTCAGAACTTTTTCTATAGGAAAAATGTTTTTTTATAGAAAAAATGTCTCAGAATCTGAGATTTTTTCTATAGGAAACATGTCTTTGAATCGAGTCTTTTTCTATAGGAAAAATGTCTCAGAATCTGAGACTTTTTCTATTAGAAAAATGTCTCAGAATCTGAGACTTTTTCTATTGGAAAAATGTCTCAGAATCTGAGACTTTTTCTATTGGAAAAATGTCTCAGAATCTGAGACTTTTTCTATTGGAAAAATGTCTCAGAATCTGAGACTTTTCTGTAAGAAAAATGTCTCAGAATCTGAGAGTTTTTCTATAAGAAAAATGTCTCTGAATCTGAGACTTTTTCTATAAGAAAAATGTCTCTGAATCTGAGACTTTTTCTATAAGAAAAATGTCTCAGAATCTGAGACTTTTTGTTAAGAAAAACATTGTTTAATTAGCAACACTGCATAATCATATGCATTATTAACAATTCCATTTTATCCTTATTCTTTCAACATGTGTCACATTCCTATTGGCTGTTGTATTCAGCTATTTACAACCAACACGTTTTGTAACATATATAATAGAATTACTGTTCTTTAAACCTTTACTTCATTTCTAACCTTTGTAAATACATGAATTACATTTAAATACATATTCCACTCGTGTTTTAATTTATCAGGTTATGGGCCCAGTGGAGTTTGTTTAAACGTGTATAAAATTACTGTGTTTGCAAATGTTAAATAGTTAAAAGTTTTTTCTTAAAAAAAAATTAAATTCATTAAAAAAAATGACTGATGATACCATCCATATTTTTCACCGACTGAACAACAGCAACTACAGGCTATGGAAGTTCAATGTCGATGCGGTTTTAAAAGGCCAGGGATTGCTAGGAATAGTACAAGGGAAGGCGCAGTTGAATGATACCTCCTCCCAAGATGCAAAGGATTTATGGATGAAGCGTGATGGTAAAGCAATGGGTATTTTAATTTCGTCCATCGAAAAGGAACAGGCAAACCATGTATTGTCATGTACAACGTCTAATGAAGTCTACAACAAATTGCAAAATATTCACGACAAGCAAAGCGAAGTTAAAGTTATGTGTCTTTATGAAGAATATTTCTCACAGAAAATGCAAGAGGACGAGTCAGTGGCAGCATATGTGTCAAAAGTGTCTTCATTGGCAACTGAGATTGAGGCACAAGGAGAAAAACTTTCTGATAATATTAAAATGGTACGAATTATTAGCAGTTTAACACCAAAGTATCGAAACTTTAAAACGGTATGGTATAATATCAAAGAGGGAAGAACAATTGAAAATCTTATGGCAAAACTTCAACTTGAAGAAGATCAGCATAAAAAGAATTGTGAAGTTGATGTCACAGATGCTGCTTTTAATGTCAAAACCGAAAAATACAAAAAATCAATTGCCGAAAGAAAGAAAACATCAAAATGCAATTTTTGCCACAAGCTGGGTCACTGGGAAAGAGAATGCCGTGCAAAGAAGAAACAAATAAAAAACAAAACCGAACATGGCAAACAAAGAGACAAAAGTGTTGATGAGGTTGCTTTCGTTGCTTCGACATCTGATGTAGTATTTGCGCCATATAAAGACGTATGGATTGCAGACTCAGGTGCAACACAGCATATGACGTCACGCAAAGAGTGGTTCTCAGATTTACAAATGATAAGTTCTGATCGGTTTGTTTGTATTGCCAACAATGAGAAATTACCAATAAAGGGTTTTGGTACGATACACATTAATGCTCTAGTAAACAACAAGTGGGTTCCGCGTGTTCTCAAAAACGTTCAATATGTTCCGCAGTTGGGACAAAATCTTTTTTCTGCTGCAGCTGCAACATCAAATGGGTTTTCAATGTTAATTGAAACAACAACATGCGTTATGATGGATAAGAGCAAAAATATTTTGGCAACAGGTGTTAAAGATTCTAAAAATCAATTCCGTATGTTTTTTACAGTACGAGGTAATGATGCGGCTAATTCTGCAAAATTAGATTCTCTTCAACAATGGCATTGTAGATTAGGGCACATCAACACGGAATCAATTAAAAATATGTCTGATAAAAAAGTTGCTGATGGAATACTTGTTTCCGATAAAAATGATTTCTTCTGCGAGGATTGCAAGCGTGGTAAAATGCATCGTTCGTCACATGGTATAAGTTCTAAACGTGATGCAGCCAAATGTGAATATATTCATATGGATTTGTGCGGTCCAATGAGTAAAACTGGTATTCAAGGAGTTCGTTATTTCATGTTGCTTAAGGACGAAAGCACATGTTTCAGGTATGTTTATTTTTTATCTAACAAATCTGAAGTGCTTGAAAAACTAAAATGTTTTATTTTTATGGTAAACAACATGACTGGCGAACGAGTGAAATACATACGATGCGACAATGGTACAGAATTTATAAATAAAGATGTACTTGAGCTGCTAAGCAACAAAGGAATTTTGCTCGAAAAAATTTCTCCATACACCCCTGAGCAAAATGGGTTCATCGAAAGAGATAATAGAACGGTACAAGAGTCGGCACGAACCATGTTACTTGCAAGTGGTTTAAATAAATTTCTTTGGCCCGAAGCTGTAAGAACAGCTGTTTACGTACTAAATAGATCGACAACAACAACAAATCGAACAATTACACCGTATGAAAGTTGGTTTGGCAAAAAGCCAGACTTAAGTCACATCAAGGTTTTTGGCACCGAATGCATGGTTTACCTGCCGAAACAGCTTGGAAGGAAGAAGTGGGATCCAAAAGCAAAAAATATGGTCTTAGTCGGTTACGAACCCACAGCAAAAAACTTTCGTTTGTATGATCGAGAATCTAGAAAGGTGATTGTTAGCTGCGACGTAGTGTTTACTGAGAAGGCAATTAAGGTAGCAACAATTCGTGGGGAAGAAAAAGAGGAGGAAACAAGCGAAATAAAATCTAATGAACAGCAAGATGTTTCTAATATTTCTTTGTTCAAACAACAAGCATCAAGTACTCCAATATCTTCAATGAAAAATGAACCTCTCACCTCCAACACAATAACAACACCAACGAGCTCAGCAGATCCAGATCCCACAGTCGAAACAAATCGAGAAAGTAAGCGATATGCTCTTCGAAAAGAAATAAATCCACCCCAGAGACTTGGTTTTGATTATATGAGCTGTTTGGCAACCATTTCAGAACCGGATTCTTACCATGAAGCTGTAACTTCAGAAAATGCTGAAAATTGGATCTCTGCAATTAATGACGAACTAAGTTCGCTCGAAAACAACAACACTTGGCAATTGGTTAAGAAACCCAACAACAAAAATATTGTTGGATGTAAGTGGGTGTTTAAAATAAAGTCAAGTCCAAGTAGCAACAAACCGATTTTCAAAGCTCGATTAGTCGCCAAGGGCTATTCGCAAGAAGCTGGAATCGACTATAAGGAGACATATTCTCCAGTCGTAAGATACGATTCAGTGAGAGCACTTCTGGCATTAGCCGCGATCGAAGACATGGAGATGATGCAGTTCGACGTAAAAACAGCCTTTTTATACGGAGATCTTGACGAAGAAGTGTATATGGAAATTCCAAATGGCATAAACGTGGAACAAGGTAAGGACTATGTTTGCCATCTCAAAAAGGGTCTTTATGGCCTCAAACAGGCTTCTCGTAATTGGAACTTTAAATTTGTTGAGTTTCTTAAAATTTTTAACTTAAAACAATCAATTGCGGACCCTTGCGTTTTCTTTGGAAATATCAATAACAGCAAAATAATTTTGCTATTATACGTTGATGATGGTTTGATTATATCTCCCAGCAAAGCAGCAATTGAAATATTTATTGATAAACTATCAAAAAATTTTTGTATTACATATGGTGAACATAATTATTATGTTGGACTTGAAATCCACCGCGATAGATGCAACAAAAGCATTAAAATAAATCAACAATTATACATAAAGAAAATTATAAACAGATTCAATATGAATAATGCAAATCCAATTTCAACACCTTTCGACTCCAACATATATTTATCAAAATTAAGTGGAGAATGTGAAGAAAAATTTCCATTTAGACAAGCTGTTGGTTCCCTTATGTTTGCTGCAATTGTGTCCAGACCCGACATTTCTTATGCAGTAGGAGAAGTGAGCAAATTCACCGAGAGTCCTAAAAATAGTCACGTCATCGCTTTAAAACGAATTTTTCGATATCTAAAAGCTACATTAGACTATTGTATTGTATATAAATCAGAAAATACCTTTAATTTTGAAGGTTATACGGATGCCGATTTCGCTCGTGATATCGATACTAGAAGATCTACAACAGGCTACGTATTTTTGATCAATAATAGCGCAATAACTTGGAGAAGCCATCGACAAAAAACAGTTGCGTTATCGACAACCGAAGCAGAGTGCATGGCGGTGTGCGAAGGTGCCAAAGAGGCGATTTGGCTTCAACAACTTTTAGCTGATGTTGGCTATAATCAAAAAATGCCAATAATTTTAAATGTCGATAACCAAGGGGCAATTCGACTTATCGCTAATCCAGAATTACACCACAGCACAAAACACATTGACATTAGATTGCAATTTATCAGAGCGCTTCAGAACAATAAAAGCCTTGAAATCAAATATGTTAATACTGATCTACAACGAGCCGATATTTTTACTAAGCCATTAACTCCTCAACGATTCAAGAATAACCTAAATCTTTTGGGAATGTTTAAATCAAACAATGAGTGAGAGTGTTAAGAAAAACATTGTTTAATTAGCAACACTGCATAATCATATGCATTATTAACAATTCCATTTTATCCTTATTCTTTCAACATGTGTCACATTCCTATTGGCTGTTGTATTCAGCTATTTACAACCAACACGTTTTGTAACATATATAATAGAATTACTGTTCTTTAAACCTTTACTTCATTTCTAACCTTTGTAAATACATGAATTACATTTAAATACATATTCCACTCGTGTTTTAATTTATCACTTTTTCTATAAGAAAAATGTCTCAGAATCTGAGAGTTTTTCTATAAGAAAAATGTCTCTGAATCTGAGACTTTTTCTATAAGAAAAATGTCTCAGAATCTGAGACTTTTTCTATAAGAAAAATGTCTCAGAATCTGAGACTTTTTCTATAAGAAAAATGTCTCAGAATCTGAGACTTTTTCTATAAGAAAAATGTCTCAGAATCTGAGACTTTTTCTATAAGAAAAATGTCTCAGAATCTGAGACTTTTTCTATAAGAAAAATGTCTCAGAATCTGAGACTTTTTCTATAAGAAAAATGTCTCAGAATCTGAGACTTTTTCTATAAGAAAAATATCCTAGAATCTAAAACTTTTTCTTTAAACAAATTTCTCAGAATCTGAGACTATTTCTATAGGAAAAATGTGTTAGTTTTCTATGCAGAAGTTTTTAGATTCTGAGATATTTTTTTTGTAAATAATAATCAGATTCTGATATATTCTTTCTATAGAAAAGTTATAAGATTCTGCGATTTTTTTTCAACTAAAAAATTCTTATATTCTAATATATTATTTCTACAGAAAAAAGTTATCGGATTCTGAGATATTTTTTCTAAAGAAAAATTCTCAGATTCTGAGATATTTTTCAATAGAAAAATTCTTATATTCTAAGATTTAAGAAAAATAGGGGCGTAAAATGACACGCCCGTTTGTATTACATTGAAAGCTTTTTTTGCCTTTTCCGCAATCACGCTTAAGCGGCTGAACCGATTTTCATGAAATTTTTACTACAGATCGTATTAATTGAGTCGAAAACTATGAGTTACCATAGAGAGCGATCGAAAAATGGGGCATAAAATACCACGCCCATTTGTATTACATTCAAATTTATTTCTGCCTGTTTCGTATTCACGCATACACGGCTGAACCAATTTTAATGAAATTTTTACCACATATAGTACTGACTGATGCGGAAATTATGAGCCATAATAGAGCGCGTTTGGACAAAGGGTCGGAAATGCCACGCCCCACAGTGAGGAAAAATTGGCTTTTATGTCCGATTTCGCCTACAGGTCGCAATTCTTAACCGATTTTAGTTTTTCTTCATTTAAATTTTAGCTAATAATCGTAATCGGTCTGTCATGGTGGATTTCTAAAAATCGTTTTTGTTTTATTTTAAAAATTTTTTAAAGTTCAGAAAATATTTATTTTTTTAGAATTTTTGCTCTAAAAAATGTAATAGGCAGGGGACGAATAAGCTGTATGAACAAAATTAAAGGTATTTGAACCCCTTATAAATGACATAAATAGCATTTGATAATTTATTATAATTTTGGTTTTTATATGAAAACTTAAAAATGTTTACTTTTTAGTACTTATGTCATTTTAAATAATGTACCAATTTCAATGAATTTTTTTTTAGATTAAAGCTTATCATTTTCTTAACCATTATTGGCAAATGAAGTGTTTTCGCAAAATTGTTTAACTCTTTTTTTCGAATTTACAATGTAACAACTTTTTTTTAAAAAACAAACTAAAAAAAAAATAAAAATTCCAAAAATCATAAGGTAAAATTTAAGCAAAAAAAAAAAAATTAAATTTTGTGTATCAATTATGAGTAAGCAAAACAAATGCTTTAATCTAAAAAAGATTTCATTGAAATTGGTACATTATTTTTAAAGGTATAGGCTTTTAAAAGTAAAAATTCTTGAATTTTTGTCTGCTTATAAAAACCAAAATAATAATATATTTTCAAATACTAATCACGTCGTTGATAAGGGTTTCGAACACCTTTAATTAAGTATATAAACCATATTCGTCCCATGTCTAATACATTTTTTATTGCAAAAATACTGTAAAAATTAAAATTTTATGAACTTTAGGAAAATATAAAAAATAATCCGAATTTTTTTTTCAAAAATCGACCATGACAGATCGATGCGGAATTTTATTAGCTAAAGTACAAAAAAAGAAAAATCAAAATCGGTTAAGAATTGCGACCTGTAGGCAAAATTGGACAAAAAATGTAAATTTTTCCCCACTGTGCAGCCGAATTTAACACTCTTACTTGTTTTTCATTCACACTCACTCACTCATTCACTCACTCACAATGACGTGAGTTAGTTAAGTTTCAGTCACACTCACGCGTTAATCACGCACTAATCTGCTCATGCGCCCATCTTTATTCTGACGTATGTACAAATTGCTTGTTTTGTTTTCCTTTTTTATACCCTCCACTTAGTGATAGAGGGTATATATAAGTTTGTCATTCCGTTTGTAACTCATCGAAATATCGGTCTGGGACCCCATAAAGTATATATATTCATGATGCCCGATCGATTTTAAGACATTCTAGCGATGTCCGTCTGTCCGTCTGTCCGTCTGTCCGTCTGTCTGTTGAAAATGCTGTAGCGGACAAAATATTACACAGAGATGACTGAAACTTAACATATTTGTTGGAAGTTCTCCCGAGAAGTTTGGTATTGCATTTGAGCGAAATCGGCCCAGCCGATCAAAAGTTATGAGTGAAAGTTTAATGACACCTCTTAAATTTTGAAAATAAAAAATGCGTTTACACAGCTTCTACTTTACAGATTAAAATAAAATTTGGTACAGAATAATATTATACCATGTACAATGTCTGTGTAAAATTTTAGAAGAATTGGACAAAGGGGAGTGGCACCTCCCACATTAGCTTAGCATGCAAAATGCAATAACTCGGCTTCTGTTTAACAGATTCGAATGAAATTTGGTATAGAATGATATTTTAGCATGTCTGATCTCTATGTAAAATTTGGGCGGAATAGAAAAAAGGGGTGTAACACCCCCCATACAAACCTAGCATGTAAAATACTATAACTCAAATTCTGATTAACGTATGTAAACAAATTTTAACATGGAGTGTAAATATGGTCTTTGTGGCCTATATAGAAAATATGAGCAAATTTGGAGCAAAATTGGCACATTTAGAAGATGATTTATCTTGGCCTTTAATAAACATATTTAAATACATTTGAAAAATGTTGTTAATATTTTATTTTTTAAGAGTTATAACTCCAGTTTACTTAAATGCTTTTTTTAATTTATCTGTTTTGGTTCTCGTTCTTTTAACATACCCGCTAAATTGTAAAACTTTTAATCAGTCTGTGGTATGATGGCTAGAGTGTTGGCTTTTCATTCATATGGTCGCAGGTTTGAGTCATGGTCGGGATGAAGTTTTTTTTTTTTTTTTTTTATTTATTTTTTAGCTTCAATATTTAGGGAATTCACATGGGTATCGTATTTGGTGTTGTATGTCCTATCTGAAAACAGGGTTGGTTAAACTTTAAATTAATAATACGACACTTACACGATATGACGATACAACATTTATACCTATGTTTTGTGTGCTATTTTCAAGTATGCTAACAAGAAGAGAATCTAAGAGAAAATTATCAAATGAGCGATAAATAATTTTTACCAACCCTGTTTTTGGATAGGACATACAACATATACAACAAATACGATACCCATGTGAATTCCCTAATTGTTTATAAAATTACAATTTATTAAAATCCCCTTAATAATTTATATTCGGCCTAACAATCTTTTGTATTCTTTGTCATTGGGTAAATGAAATAATTTTTGGAAAAAAAATTTATTTTCTACATTTTTTTTTTTATACCATCCACTCTTTATTTGTGTTTTGATTGTTCTTTTTTTTTTTTTATAATTTCTTGGATAAGTTCAATATCAAACACATTCAATATATTTATATTTTGCGTCCAATTCTTACAAACGGACAGACGATTTCATTGACGATTTCTGGCAACACTAATTTATCTGTTTTGGTTCTCGTTCTTTTAACATACCCGCAAAATTGTAAAACTTTTAACCAGTCTGTGGTATGATGGCTAGAGTGTTGGCTTTTCATACATGGAGTCCCGGGTTAGAATCATGTTAGGACTCAAGATTTTTTTTTTTTTTGTTAATATTGTTTATTATTATAATTTTATTTAAATCACCTAAATCTATACCCTTCATTATATTTATCGAGTCATTGATTTTTCTCAGTTTTTGCAAATATACAAATGTGCTGTTAATTATTAATTAAATGTCGTTTAGTTTTTCTTTTAAAGCGAAATTGAATTTTGGTGGAAAAAATATGGTATATTCAAAAAAACTTCTTTTACACATAGCAGTAAAGGGGTTTGTTGTAATTTGCCCGGTTTTGTTTATCTCTTTTAAGATAGTCGTTAAATTGCTAATGAAATAATTTTTGAAAAAAAAATTTATTTTCTACATTTTTTTTATACCATCCACTCTTTATTTGTGTTTTGATTGTTTTTTTTTTTTGATAATTTCTTGGATAAGATCAATATCAAACACATTCAATATATTTATATTTTGCGTCCAATTCTTACAAACGGACAGACGATTTTTGGCTATTGACGATTTCTGGCAACACTGTTAGTAACGGTTAATTTTGTTAGCTTATAGTATATGTAGTATATTTTTAAACCTACCACTGGGTATACCTACCACTGGGTATACTTACCACTGGGTATACCTACCACTAGGTAAGTTATTTTAAGCATTGCTGTGTTATAATCAAACAAAATAGCGAATTTGACATGCATTTTTAATGCTGCCGGTGGTCTAATGGTAGTGTCGTCGGATATTAATTTGGGGGCACCAGGTTCGTCTCCCGGTTTGGCCGAGAGTATAATTTTTTTTTTTTTCATTTGTTGCTTTTTTTTAATTTTACCATTAATAAGTTTTTATTTTGAGTTACTTGATTTTTTTAATTTAAAAATTTGAAATAAAATAAGTTAATTAATTTTTTTTTTTAAATAAATTTTATTCATTAAGAATAAATTTTATAAATATTATTTTTACAAATCAAATCGATTTCAGTATTTTTATGTATGCCAATTGTGGGAAAACGTCAAAAATATTGTGCATAATATTGCGTCGTCAGTAGGTACCTTAATAAGCTAATTTTATCAATATTTCATCGAAAATGTGTAATATTTTACAAAACTATTCCAAACGATGCTAAATTAAATTGAGAAATTAATGGAAGTTAACATTTCGTTTCGTTTTTTTTTTTTTTTTTGTTTTGATGAATGTTAACAAATTGGAGCGGAAAGCGTTTTTCCGCAATTGTCCTCATAAAAATGGAATTGAATTAAAAACTTAAGAAATGCCTTGTCTTCCCCCTCCTTTTTACCCCCTAAATATGAATTTGGGCCGCTAAAAAAAATATTTGTCCCTTTATTTTTTCTGATCTACAAAATAAAACCAATTCCATAAAGATCCGCGGGTGACAATAGGGAGACGTTTTAATTAATAGTTAAAAACAACAAAGTAGACGTCTAAACAACAACAAATGTAGTTGTTTTAACTGTCTTTTGTAGTGGAATCTACCGTTATAATTTTTTGAGTGTAGCAACTTTGATATACATATTCATATAAATTTAAAAAAAAACACGCTATTTTAACAGAAACGGTGTTTAGAGATTTTCCAGCCCTGGTAATGGGCAAAAAAAATATTTTCTAAACACCATAGACACAGACTATATACAGACTAGACAGTAGAGTTGTAAAACAAAAATGGGTAAAAACTTAGCGATTTTATAAGATACAGATCGGTTTTTAACTGGTTTAAAGCATGGCAACACTTTCTACTAGTTAGAGGTGAGTAAAACAATAAAAGCCGTTCAACCTTTTTTTTCGTATGGCGTGTTAGAGAATAATCACAATTGGAGCGGGAAGCGGAAAAACGCAATTGTCCTCATAAAAATAGAATTGAATCTAGTTTGGCGGAAAAACTCGGCTGAATTTTGTTGTCATATAAAACGTATGTGAACAGTTGCGGAAAAACGCTTCCCGCTCCAATTGTGATTATTATCTTATATTGGTTTTCTCTCTCTAACCTAATTAGTAGAATAATTTTAAAAAAATAACCATATGGTTAAAGACTACTTTTTTGACACTTGTTATAATTGTCGAGTCTGTATTAATCTGTGCCATTGATATTAAATTTTTAAAGAACGTGCATTAGAAAATCGTATTAATTTATAAATACTGGGATACAGATGGAGGGTATTTAAAATTCGGCACGGCCGAATTTAACTTTTTTACTTGTTATTGTTTTCTTTTACTTTTTTATCAAATAAATAATTAAAAAAAACGAAAAACCGATTATTCGAACCGGTTTTTAGTAACAAAACCGAAAACTCGATTTTTATAAAAGGCTGTTTTTGGAAGTATTCGAAAATCGGTTTTTGAAATAGGTGAATATTTGTCAACTCTAATTTTTTAAAAAGCTGCTGAGAATACCTTACACCTAAGATGTAAAGAAAACATTAGTTTCATATACCAATATGCTGCAATAACCGACCAAAAGAGTCTGTAAGGATTATTCCATACACTTTAATAAATAAATAAAAAAATAAAAAAAATAATAATAAAAGGGGAAAAATTTAGCCCCCCCCCCCTCAAATAAAACTCCGATGTGATCTTTCAAAACGGCGACAAACGTATACTCTTGTTTGGTCTGCTATACCAGAATCAGTCGTCAAAACCCCGTAATTTTGGAAAAGGTTTGAAATTGTTGTACAGTGTAATAAACAACAATATGTCAAGCATTTAAAGTTCCTAATTTATGGGCCCCTACTAGTGCCGATATAGGACATGTGGGTTTTACCGTCTAAACTTAAACTTGAGAAATTACGTTAGCTATAACCGGTACAAAACTCACTGCAATCGGTCAAGTACTTACTGATTGGCCGAATTATTTACAAAAAAATAAAAATAAACTACTGTGCAGCGGGGAAAAGACAAATCAAATAGAGCTCTAGACTGTGACATCACCCACAGGAATCATGCATGAGTTCAGGTGGATTGGATGCACTCTTTGGCTTGTGCACACAAAAAAAAATCCAATGACCTACTTTCATAGTATTTATGAACAAATTCATGCAATTTATTAACTTTTTCATAATAATTATAAACTTTTTCATAATATTTACGAATAAATCATATCATGTAAAATTTAAGAACTACTTAACATTTTTCATAAATACTATGAAAAAGATTATAAGTATTATGAAAAAGTTAATAAATTGTAGGAATTTGTTCATAAATACTATGAAAGTCGTTCGTTGTAAACATTTTTTTTTCTGTGTGATTCCTTTCCAAACCTGTTCCAATTCAGCAAAATTTTTGCTGGTATTATCACCAGAGCTTCGAAGAATGAAATCCTTTTCGAATGAATTCTCAAAAAAAATCAATTCAATTTTCATAGTCAGTGAATGCATTCGATTTCATAAATCAACAATGAATGCAGTCCTTGGAATTCATTCGATTGAATGAAAAAAAATTAATGCATTCGATTTCTTGTTCATTCGATTTAGAAAAATCGAATGCATTCGATTTTTTATCATTCCACTGCGAATGCAATCGATTTTTCAAATAGATAGACCAAAACGGAGCTAAATTTTGGTCCATAGTATCGCCGACTCTCTTTTTATACGATGGCCCCAATTTTGAAATTGGTGTTCCCGAAAATTTTAAAAATGCACATATCAACTGCCTACAAGACAAAAAGTGTGAAGAGTGTTGGTGATACTATGGACTAAAAATTGGCTCCGTTTTGCTCTATCTTGGTTAGTTTTTTAAGTTTTTTATGTAATGAATGAATAAGCCATTCGATTTTTCAAATTGAATGAAAAGAAAATCGATTGCATTCGCAAGTGAATGCATTCGATTTTTAAAAGTCGAATGAAAAAAAAAAGTTGAATGCATTCGATTTTTGAAAGTCGAATGAAAAATAAATCGAATGCATTCGCTATTTATAAATCGAATGAGTCTTGAGTGAATTCATTCAATTCGCTAAAATGTGCTTGGGGAATGCAATCACTAAATTTTCATTCAGAATGCCAAATCGAATTAAGGAATGAAATCCTTCGAAGCTATGATTATCACATAGGAATGAAACTGATAAACAAGGCCTCTGATCAGCCGCACAAATGAAAGCTAAAATTTCGGGGTAAACATGCAGTTGCATGAAATTAGTTGCTCTAGCAAATATGCTACAACTGTATGGATTTCGATTTGGAAAATAAAAAAAAAATGTTATTATACAACCACCATTTTTAGATTTTTTTTTAAAAAATTTCAAATCATCATCAAACAGCAGCATATTAAAAATTAACAAAAATTGCACCCTTCAACTTGATAATAATCCTATTATTCACACTAATTTCGTAACGAGTATTTAATAAATTGGTTTATCATCCACTTGAAACGACACTTGAAATACACGTACACACACACATGCCTCGACACAACTAGCATAACACTCGAAATATTTAAAATCCAAGAGATCTAAACAGCAAGATACTAGTATTATTTAAAATATTAAGGGTTGCCACCACTATATTGAAAAAAAGAAACTTCACAGTAGCAAGAAAATTAAAGGACTTTATAATAATGAACAATGAAGTATGATGATGTAGAATATGATGAGCTGATGATGAAAACCTAACTGACAAATATAATTTATATTAGAGTGGAGTGGAAATAATATATTCATATATATGGAATGGGAAAAATATTACGGGAATATCGGCACTAAATGTCGGCAATTCGAAAAAAATTGATTAACAGAATTTTCAAACAAATGGCGCCCAAACAGGGACCTGATACGAAGAAAATACCTTTGACAGAAATACACTTTAGTCCCTGCTATAGGACTAAACTAAGGTTTTTTATAAAATACTGGCATGTCCGCCTTGTACTTTGTTAGCAGTTTTACTAAATTCGGAAAAATATTAAATCAGAATTAAAGTCCGGATTTTTTGATAATTTGTTTCGGCGATGAAGTTAATTGATAACCACAGGGTTCACGTTCCCCCTGGAGATTGGATCTATGATCCGAAACGAATCCAAGGGATTTCCCCACGACTAAAGATTGCCTAATTTAGTATGCAGAACCACATCATACTCAAGTTATAACCACAATATTTTTGTTTCTGAAGCAGACAATATCGGCCAGTTTACTTCTAATTTTACTACAACGTGCCGGTATAAAAACAAATCCAGGAAAATTCCCAGAACTTCTATATCAGTTTAATGCAACAGCTGTCTAAATTTGTGTCATTGGCCATTAGCTCCAGCCTACCTAACTGCAACTACTGGAATATTAATTTAAAAATACCGAAATATGCCTAAATCAGCACATAATCAGTCCTCCACCTTATCTTTAAAAATTATGCAATTTACTTTTAATGGATTAGCTTGTAAGATCAATGAAATTTTAAATAACATTAATGACATTTTGATAAGTTTCATACAAGAGACAGAACTGAATATTAAATTAAAGGAATTGCATATGAAAAACTTAGCAGCACAAATAGACTCAGAGGTCCATTGTGATACCACGGGACTGCAGTGGATTTCCCTACAGGTCCCTGCCGTTAAACCAATTTGAGCATCTTATGAAACTCCTACGATATTGATTTTTGGCAGCTAACAAATCAGAAAGATCGTTCAGCTCCCTAGCAAGTCTCTGACGCAAGCCTCTGACCAAAAAGTACCGGACAATAGTAGAAGAACTGTTCCATAGTTTCCAACTCCTCTTCATCCATATAACTCCGGAAAAAGTCATTTGATGCCACATTTAGGAGCTTTGAGTGCTTCCCTATAAGATACCGTCGAAATCTCTCTCGATATCAGCTCACTTGTGCGCTTCTGATTAAGAGTAGGCCAGATCTGTCGTGTTGTCCCACACGTCCATCCATCGTAGCGGAACAAAGCCATAGATTTTGTTTGCAAGTTTCTAGAGGCATATCAACACATTCCAATTCTGTATGGACCTGTAAGGTAGTTCCGAGTCTTGCAAGCTCAAGCTTTGCAATTCCCTGGAATGTCTCTGTGCCCTTTGACCCAAATGAGTCGTATGTCAAACTACTTGCCCATCTCATTTAAAGACCTCGTTTTTACAAACATTGACTCGAGGGACTTGACCGTGGCTTGACTGTCAGAATATATGAAGACTGCGGTTGTAAACAAGACATTGGAACTCAACCAATCAGCCACTTCCTTCATTACTAGCAACTCTGCCTGGTAAACTCTGCAATAATCTGGCAATCTTCGAGTCAGGCTCAACCCAAGATGTTCCGAATAGATGCAAAAGCTTCTATCATCTGTGTAGAAAATTATGGAGACTCCACTGCTAGGACTGCCCCTTATCCAAGACTGCCTGGATGGTATCATAGTGGTAAAGTGGCACTAAAAAAAGCTCACAGTGGGAACACAGTCCTTATTTTGTAGTATTGTTATCTTTTTCAAGATTCTCTGTACCTTCATAATAAAGACATAGTTCCCTTTTATCTCTAGATCTGGCCATCAGACACTGATTCCATACAGCAGAATTGGACGCACCACCTCTGTATAAATCCAATGAACGACTTTAGGGCTAATACACCATCGTTTTCCAATGGCTCTTTTATTATTATTATTCAAGGGGTGATCTAGCCCTAACGGCCGGCACTGCGACCCTTATGGGTCTTTTGTGCCAAGATCCATTAATCTAATTCAAACTCTGTTCAATGTTTCTAATGAACATTATAACAGAGGATGGAGAAGCTAGCTTTATATCCGCAGAATTAAGCAATTCTTTGTCTAAGAACCGTCTTCTGATCCTACATATTGCGACGCCCTCACATTATATGTGTTGCGTTGTTTCTAGTACTTCCTCAAGACAAAGTCGACACAAAGACGATGCACAAAGGTTTAAATTATGCAAGTGATAATTTACCTTATAATGCCCGGTGAGAAAACCTGTCAGTAACCTAATGTCACTTTTGGTGTGATTACGTATACTTCCATATGATAATCGCGCGATTAGTGCTTTGGATTGTCGTAGACCTCCTGAATTTTTCCACAAGTTTAAGAAGTCGGTTCTTTCCAAACCCTTAATCATGTTCGAGAAGGTGTACCAGTTTCGGGTCCGGTCATAGGAGTAGCGGAGGAATTTCTAGTAAGCTCATCCGCTATCTCATTACCCTCAAAACCTCTATGACCAGGGATCCAAAATAGAGCAATTTTGTTTCTCCCGGACTGCTGTTGAAGGGTATCAAAACATTCCAGTGTCATTTTGGATTTAAATTCCCAAGAAGACAGCACTTGAAGTGCTGCCTGGCTATCACAGAAAATTGAAATATGAGTACGCTTCATACCCTTTGTAATATCAACTCTAGCGCATATTGCAATAGCCTGAATTTCAGCCTGAAAAACTGTAGGCCACCTACCCATTGGTTCGGAGATCCGCGTATTTGGACCGTAGACACCAGCGCCAACACCAGAGGACATTTTGGATCCGTCTGTATACCAGTTAAGGCTTCTAGTATCCACATATGGACCAACTTCATCCCACTCTGGTGTACTCGGTATCACGATCTCAAATTTCCTTCCACAGCGAAGCACAGTGTTTATTCTATCCGTCGGCATATCTAGGTTTTCCCCAACTCCTATTGAAGAAAGAATATTGGAGTGGCCGCTCAAGTTGCTCTTTTACAAGATTATAAAGCAATCGTTGCTTTTCTCACCCGTTTCTCAATATTACGCCTGAAAATCAACTTCCTATCTAGAAATACTTCAAGATACTTGGCTCCATTTTAATAGGCGATTTAAGTTCCGTCTAGAGAAATAGGATTAGAAGCAGAAATCTTTTATTCTTTGCAAAGAAGACTGGCTCCGTATCATTTAAATTTAGACAGATCTTTCAGAGGACCCTAAAGAATGTCCCTCGATGCTGGCAGGGGTTTCTCTTTACCGTTATAGCTACACCGACAACACAACAACCATGTTCTTGTAGAGAAATCAGCACTGAATTCACGGTCACGTTCCAAAGATGTGGGGATAAAACACATCCCTGTAGTGTGCCCTATTGACAAATCGAGATATGATGTACGCTCCCAGTTTAGATGTTATACGTCTATTTGTAAGTAGGGTTTTCACCATTAAAACGATCCCGCGCTTCTTTCTTAGACCAGACAATGCCACAATTATCGAGTCTGGGATGACATTATTAAAAGCCCCTTATATGTCAAGAAAGGCCACCGTAGCGTACTCCTTTGTCGAAAACGAGCTCATGAGCTATTTCCGTTGACCTACCCTTGCTCTATGCATGCTGCTTTGTTTTGGAAATGATCGTTCAACTGTTGACGAGTGTGGACGTGTTTTATTTTAACTCCGTGCTATAAATTGAATTACTAAAATTGTTCGTAATAGGTTTGTTCGTAATAGGTATTTTTGTGATATTTTCATTACCACATCAAGGAAAATGAAAATATGGACACAAATGATACCGATTTAGTTCGAGGCTCTGCCTCACCGACTGGTGCTGGTCCTAGCACTGGTCTTAGGGTTGCGACCTTGAAGTCCGGCCTTGATTCTGGTAGGGGTGCTCAGCCTAATATTGGTGGTAAAAAGAAAAAGAAACTTAAGCCATCAAAGGTCAGGCACAACCAGAGAAGGCTTTGTTTGAAAATAATTAACAGACTAAGCCAACTCGATGGAACGAAGCTCTCCGAACGTGAGAAGGCGTCGCTATCATGGGCGAAAGGAGTCATTGAAGAACAGGACAAACTTTCGGCAATGCGCGCATCTGACAAACAGAGCGCTGTTTCGGCCTCGTCATCGAAGTCTGGTAAAAGGTTGCGCTCGCCCGACGAGAAACCTTTACCTAAAAGATCTAAGGTGACCGGCAACGTCTGGACTCAGTCTTTTAGTGAAGTGGTGAAAGGTAACTTCGTTAGGGCTGTGATAAACAGGCAAAATGGGGATTGTAGTATTCCAAGGGACAAGTGGAGTTTAGTTGAAACTAAACTAAATGAAATCTACTATAGGCTTCTTGAGAGTATGCCTGATTTTCTCCCTACTACTGTCAACGCAGGTTGGTATCAGGGGCGAGTAAAACTCGTTGCTTTTGGAAACGAAAGATCCGCAGCCGTGTTTAAGGTTGCCATTAGCCAAGTGGGAGAGTTATGGCCTGGAGCCAGACTGGACGTTGTGGAAAAACATGATATCCCCTCGCAACCCAGAGCTCATGCATGGATCCCAATGGCTACAAGTGACACTGCGGTGATTCTAAAGATGATAAAAGTCTGCAATCCTGACCTTCCAACTCAGAATTGGCAAATTGCCAGATTGGGTGAGATGGAGGGCGCTCGTCGTCAAGCAGTGGTCTTGGTTAATGAGGAATCGCTTCCGCTTTTAGCCAGGACTGACGGCATTATTAGATTTGGCTTTTTTCATATAAGAGTCAATGTCTACAAGGGCGACCAGAAGCCTATTTTGGAAGCAGACAAGCCAGTGGCAGAGTCGGCTGGGGAGGAGAATCTGGAAAAGGTTGATATTCAGCTGACCGATTCTAGGCTGATGGGAGATGCATCTGGCATTTTCAAAACCGAATCTGGCAACGAATGCGACCTCTGTGATGGCACGGAGGATAAAGCTGATGCCACTATGGGTGACATTCAGGACGAGGCCCATGCAGTGAGGAATTCGGAGAGTTCTGTTGCCTCCGATTCAGAACAGATGGGACACATATCTGGCTTATTCGAAACCGAATCTGGGGACGAATGCGACCTCTATGATAACACGGAGGATGAAGCCAATAACACGGTGGTGGAAAGGATGGTGGAAAAAAAGCAAGATGTTGCGGTTCCTACAAATAAACCTCCATCACTGTAAGGCAGCCTCAGCTGCACTATTGCTGCGCCTGACGACAGGAGCAGTTGACTTGGTTTTTATCCAAGAGCCCTGGGTGCGGGGTGGCAGGGTTTGCGGATTGAAGACCCCTGGGTTTAAGTTGATGGTTGCCAAAGGTGAGGGCTCACCAAGAGCCTGCATCTTGGCGAAAAATGGCTTAAATATATTCTTTTTATCAACTTTTAGTGATATGGATGTTACAGCGGCTAGCTTAGAGCTTCATGGGAAATCTATTTGGCTCGCCTCTGCGTATTTTCCTAATCCGGGGCCAATACCCCCGGAGAAGGTTGGCGGTCTGATTCGGGAGTCTGAATCTAGGGGACACCAGTTACTAGTGTGCTGTGATGCTAATGCACATCATTCGATATGGGGTAGTACAGACACAAATGATAGAGGCGAATCACTTTTGGAGTTTTTGTTAAGCACTAACCTGTATATTTGTAACAAGGGTAGTGAACCAACTTTCGTTACAAGTACGCGGCAAGAGGTTCTTGACGTAACACTTGTATCAGATACATTGTCTGATAGAATTGATGACTGGAGAGTTTTGGAAGAGCATTCTTTCTCAGATCATCGGTACATTGAGTTTTTACTCAGGGAGCGTGCCCCGGTTGAGACAGTCTCTAGAAATCTGAGAAGAACAAACTGGGTGAAATATAGGGAGACTTTTTCTTTGCTTTTGGATGAAGTACCCCTATCTGAACCGCATAGTTTAGCGGAAATTGACTGTCTGGTTGACCATATAACAAATGTTTGTAATAGGTGCCTGGATGCGTCTTGCCCTTCTGCAAAGCCTAGAGGGAAAAAAAAGCCACCTTGGTGGTCAAATGAGTTGCAGACGAGCAGAGATTCCTGCAGAAAGCTCTTTAATAAGGCTAAATTTTCAGAGCGGACGAGGACTGGTCTGCATACAGGCTGCAACTTAAGAGTTATAAAAAGATGATCAGAAATGCCAAATGTGATTCTTGGAAAAACTTCTGTGGAAACATAGAAGACGTTTCTGAGGCATCCAGGCTGCGCAAGGTTCTGGCTTCTTCTCCTTGCACCCTAGGATACCTGAAAGATCCTAATGGGGTGTGGTCTTCCTCCAGTGGAGAGTCGCTGGATCTCCTTTTAAACACGCATTTTCCGGGCAATTCCATGACGCCGTTTCAAGCTTTGGAACGTTCTGACGCCCAAGCATCTGAAATTGCTTCGGAAATAATAAATATGCCAACATTAATCTGGGCGATAAAAAGCTTCAGGCCCTATAAATCTCCGGGACCTGATGGTATAATCCCGGCTGAGTTGCAGCAAGTGTTGGACTATATAGCCCCGTTGCTGTATAATCTATACACAGCATGCATCAACTGGTCGTATATTCCTTTAAAATGGAGGGATACCAGAGTCGTATTTATCCCGAAGGCTGGGAAAAGTTCCCACACAGCTCCGAAGGATTTCAGACCAATTAGTCTGTCTTCTTTTTTGTTAAAGACAATGGAACGAATGATAGACTCATATTTGCGTAGAGTGATTGACCCGAGGTTGCTTTCGACAAAGCAACATGCATACAGCAAGGGACGATCAACGGAAACAGCTCTTCATGAGCTCGTTGGTACCATCGAGAGATCGCTTTCGGTAAAGGAGTACACTATGGTGGCCTTTCTTGATATTGAGGGGGCTTTTAATAATGTCATTCCAGAATCGATAATATTGGCATTGTCTGGTCTGGGAGTAAAGCGTGAAATCGTTTTAATGGTGGAAAACCTACTTGCCAATAGACGTATAACGTCTGAATTGGGAGCGTCCGTCATATCTCGATTTGTCAATAGGGGCACACCACAAGGAGGTGTTCTTTCGCCGCTTCTTTGGAACCTGGCACTGAATTCAATGCTACTATCTCTAGAAGCACGTGGTTGTCATGTTATCGCATATGCTGACGATGTCGCGATAGCGGTAAAGGGGAAGCATCTGCCAACATTGCGGGACATTCTTCAGGGTTCTCTGAAAGATCTGTCTAAATGGGCAAGAGACTGTGGCCTAGGAGTTAATCCTAGTAAAACAGAGCTTGTTTTGTTTACAAGGAAAAATAAGATTCCTGCTTTTGATCCTATTTCTCTGGACGGTACTGAAATCACCTTCTCAGATGGAGCCAAGTATCTTGGAGTATTTCTAGATAGGAAGCTGAATTTCAGGCGTAATATTGAGGAACGGGTGAGAAAAGCAACGATTGCTTTGTATTCCTGTAAAAGGGCCATTGGAAAACGATGGGGTTTTAGCCCTCAAGTCGTTCATTGGATCTATACAGCAGTGGTGCGTCCAATTTTGCTGTATGGAATCATTGTCTGGTGGCCTGCTTTGGAAACAAAAGCGAACTTTGTCTTTATCACGAAGGTACAGAGAATGGCGTCAATGTGCATCACTGGTGCTCTTCGTACTACACCTACGGCTGCATTAGAAATCCTCCTTCACCTGATACCCTTGGACATATTGGGTAGGCAGTATGCGGCTGCATCGGCAATTCGACTTAATAGCACGCTGCAATGGAGGAGCAGTGATTGTGGCCATAGCGCAATCTTGAAAAAGATAACAATACCACAAAATGTGGACTGTGCTCCCTCTTTGAGCCTCTTTGAGCGCCACTTTACCACTATGATACCATCCAGGGAGTCTTGGATGGGGGATACTCCGGGTAGTGGAGCTACCATAAATTTTTACACAGATGGATCGAGGCTGCACGAACAAGTGGGCTTTGGAGTCTATTCGGAAGAGCTTGGGTTGAGCCTGGCTCGTAGATTGCCAGATCATTGCAGTGTTTACCAGGCAGAGATGCTGGCAATAAAAGAAGTGGCTGACTGGTTGAGCTGCAATGTCTTGTCTACAACCGCAGTCAACATCTATACTGACAGTCAAGCCGCGGTCAAGTCCCTGGATTCAATGTTTCTGAAAACAAGATCTGCCCTTAACTGCCGCACGTCTTTAAATGAGATGGCCAAGCAGTTTCACATACGACTCATATGGGTCCCAGGGCACAGAGACATTCCAGGGAATTGCAAAGCCGATGAGCTTGCAAGACTAGGAACTACCTTACAGGTTCCAACAGAATTGGAATGTGTTGGTATGCCTCTAGAAACTTGCAAGCAAAACCTACGGCTTTGTTCTGCGACGGAGACTAATCAAAGATGGGCAAATGGATGGACGTGTGAGAAAACACGACTGATTTGGCCTTCTCTTAATCAGGGGCGCACAAGTGAGCTGATATCGCTTCCAAGAGGAGAGATTTCAACGGTGGTTTCTATAATTACCGGACACTGTCTTATAGGGAAGCACGCAGAGCGGTTAAATGTGCCGTCGAATGACTTTTGCCGAAGTTGCATGGATGAAGAGGAGTTGGAAACTATCGAACACTTTATTTGCCATTGCCCGGCACTTTCTGGTCAGCGACTTGCTTCACTGGGATCTAGGGAGCTGTACGATCTTTCAGATTTGTCGGATGTCAAAATTCAACATCTAAGGAGTTTCATAAGAAGCTCAAACTGGTTTAACGACAGGGACTAGTAGGGAAACCTATTACGATCCCGTGGTATCACAATGGACCTCAGAGTCTACGTGTGTTGACGTAAAACGTCAGCAGCCACTTACAACCTAACCTAACCTATGCTGCTTTGTCAAAAGGAACCTCGGATCAATAACTCTACGCACATATGAGTCTATCGTTCGATCTATTGCCTTTAACAAAAAAGATGACAGACTAATTTTTTGAAAGATAATAGGTTTGTTCCACAATGTTACCGCAAGTGCCCGCGGGTACCCAAACCAGCCCGAAAAGCGTTCCCGTACGCAAAAATTGGGAAAATGAGAGAGTTTATGACAGAATAAATTTTTTTTCTCATTTTACTGAACTTACCCGTACTTTTTTTCGTGCACCTTGGTAACAGTCAGCTATTGAGAAAACAGCTGTTTTTTTAGTGAAACTAAATTGAAAATTTAAAATGAAAAAGAAATTAACAAACGAAATGTTTAATTTAAAAACGGAAAAGTATATTTGATTATTAAAATAAACTTTAACAATTATTTTTGTTTAAAATACGTTTTCTGGTGAAAATATTTTAATGTTATCACATTGATTGAATTTTTTAGTTTTCCGGCTTGAAATATGGGTTTTTGCGTTCCCATACTTTTGTGCATTTGTGCGGTATCGTGATAGTTTTTTTCGATTTTCTCTCATTTTACCGAACTTTAACCGGAAAGTTCTGGAACACACCTAATATAATATAATAAATCCAAATAATTCTGAGATGTTTGATTAGTTAATGTCATCAGAATTGATTAGAAAAGAGCTCAGAACATCAGGACTTTTAAAAAAATAGCGTGTTAATTATCTGGAAAGTTTTTTAAAAGGAAGATATATCAGAACTTAAGGGAAAAAGTCCACGGTATCTGAGAAAATTTTTAATTCTCAAAATCTGCAAGGTTTTTGATTTTTTTTTTTTTCAAAAACAAACATACAGAAACTGATTTGAGTTCAGAAAAAAAAAAATAGTCGCAGCAGTAATTAAAAATATTTTTAAATTATTGTTTCTGTAAAGACAGTCAAGCTCAGGCTCTAATTTTAATTATGTATTATAATTTTTTGATTTGTTATTTTTAAGTTGAGTTATCCTTCGTTTAGTTTTAATTGGAGTTTTGCAAGGCAGAAGAACACGTTTCAAATTTCTTGGGTAATTTTACCATTTGAAAAAAAAGTTAATCATTTTTCATTCGCTCAAAAAAAGTATTAAAAAAGCTCTAAAAATGGCATCAATCAAAAGTTGGGGTTAGTTCTACAAGAAGAAACTGTTTTCCCCTGTCCCGATTTTGGAAACTTATGAACTCAACCAGTATATGACTATCAGACATTTTACCCTACCACTCTAATGAAATGTACTCCTATATGTATTTGAATTGTTTTTGAAGTATTTTAAAAAAAACC
>CAWUER010000395.1:0-121000 GCA_963921195.1 Pegoplata infirma | reverse complement strand
GACTAATAAACTGGAGGTTCCAGATTCAAATCCAGTTGGGACTAAAAAAGGCAATAAGTTTTTTCTAAATATGAGACAGATAATTTATAAAGGAAAATGGATAAAAGTAAAAAATAAAGAAAATACGAAAATTTTTTGTATTTTCGCATGACCTACGTCAGACATTTCCTCAAAGAAGTCTTAGGTGACATGTCCACAGAAGGTCAGCCCTGACCACTGCTGACTTTGACTGAGGACATTTTGAAAATTTGTATGAAACTGTCCTCAACCCAGTACATAGAGATGTCTTGTGTATGTCAGCAGTGACTTTGACATGTCACCGCTCCGTCACTGAGGATGGCTCGAGGACGTTGCCAACTGGGTATATTGATATTGACATACCAACATATCGACAAACTGATTATGGTAGTACCGCTAAGTTATGTTAGTGTTTCTAAAAAACTGTGTAAAGTCAATACATATTTTAACCCATTATATTATAACTTTTTATAAAAACCGGTTAACCGACACAGAAAAACCGGTTTCTCGAATATTCGAAATTCAAAATTATTCGTAACCGGTCGAGTTTCTAAAAATTAAAAAACCGGTTAACCGGTTTTCGGTTTCGGTTTTGAATACTCTAGTTTTAAGTGCTATTTGACATTTTTCTTTGTTATATATGTTAGAAGATTTCAGTCTTTCAGATAATCCTGGTATATAGGTCATGGATTTATATATTTTTGGGGTTTCTTCAAGAATTGTTTCTCTTGACCTCGTTGATGTTCGTTTAATTAGGTCATTAATTGTTCCATTTGGAAAATCATTTTTGCGTAAAATGGTTTTTATTTTGTTCAAATTTGCTGTGTGAAACTCATTGTCACTTATATTTAGAACTCTGTTGATGAAATTCGATGCTGTATTAATGATTGTATATCTTGGGTGCTTGGAATGAAAATTAATTAATCTCCCAGAAGCCATTGGTTTTTGATACCAATCTGTTTTTAGAAGATTTCCATGTCTAATAACAATTGAATCTAGGTACGGTAATTGTTGATCTATTTCTTTCTCCATCGTAAATTGAATTTGTCTATTATAACTATTTAATACTTGTAAGGTTTCGTCAATTTTGTCTACGTTAATAATACCAAACAAGTCGTCTACATATTTAGTAAAAATTCTGGGTTTTGTGCTCATCTTCTCGAACGATATTTCCAGCAGGTCTTCCATGACAATATCTGCTATAACTGGGGAAGCTGGTGATCCCAAAGGCATACCTTTATTTTGTTCGTAAAATTTATCTTCGTACTTAAAATATCTACTGTCCTTGATACAAAACGTTAGTAGCTCGATGAATGTATTCTTTGGTATTTTTGTGTATTGTTCCAGTATATTCCATTTTCTCTCGATCGTCTTAAGTGCTAAATTTACTGGAATGCTGGGAAAAAGGGAGATCACGTCGAAGGATATTAAAATTTCATTATCTTCTATTCGTTTATTGTTAACAATCGTTTTAAAATCAATGGAATCTTTCACATTAAACTTGGACTCTTTTGTTAGATTCTTTAAAATGTCAATTAGGTATTTACATAATCCATAAGGAATTTATAGATGAACATATGGGTCTTAGTGGTGTCCCTTTTTTGTGGGTCTTCGGAAGACCATTAATGTAGATTTTCATTATTGTCATGTACAAATTTCTATATATACCATTAGAGTTAAATTTTTTGTTCAACTTTTGCTTTTCCTCTGTGTACGGGAAAATTTTTCTTCTCCTAGGCCTGAAAATTATGTGGTACAAATTTAAGGCCATTCGGATTTTACTAACTCGTGGCGTTTGTCCATCAAAGATTCAAATTTTTAAAAAATTAAGCAAACAAATTAGAAAATATAATTTTTATTAAATGTTATGCGCTGAACAAGAGTATCAAAAATATTGTAAAATCAATCAAATGGCTTTCGAAATATTGCAAAGAATTACCAAGATTTCCAACGTTCAAGAAATTTACTTAAAAAAATTGGAATTATATTTTTTTGACTTCTACATAGAGCTTGAAACAAACTTTCATTTAAAATTACTTTGAGTGAAATTTATTAATTTTAACCCGTAGCACCAAGAATCTAAAAAATCTGAAAAAATGGCGGGCTTTTAAAAAAAAAAATATATATTTTTATGTTTTCATTAATCGCCTCTGATCGCCACGTTTAAATTTAATACAATTGGCCTCAAACTTTTACCACACAAGTTGTAGGCTTATGATAATATAAACATTTTCTCGGACACTTGGGAAAATCACAACATGAAAAAAATTGCTGCTCTTATATACCATCTATAACTAACAATAATTGAAGAGTATAAAAATGCCACCCTTTTGTACATTATGTGTCCTATTTGTTCAAAATGACATGGTAAAAAGCAACTGCATTTTGGTACTTATTTGAAAGTCGTTGTTTTTTGTCTTTTTATAACCTCCACCCATTTTCAGTGATAGAGGCTATATAAAAGTTTGTCATTGTGTATGTAACACATCGAAATATTGGTAAAAAATTCTATAATGTACATATAGTCTCGATATTTTGTTGAATTTAGGTCGATCTACACCATTTACGAATGTAAATTATTTTTTTGAAGATGTGAAGAATTCATTTGTAATTCGAAGATTTATTTTTTAATTCGAAGATTCCATTTTTAATTCGAAGATTCTACTTGTAATTCGAAGATTCTGTTTGTAATCAATCAAAAATAGCTAAAAATTTTCGTGACCCCCTCCGATTTTGATGAAATTTGGTTTAGTTATAACCCTAAGTGATAAACTGACGCACACTTATTTTCAGCCCTCTAAGTTAACAGTGGCGAAAATACGGAGGGTCGAAAATTCCCCCAAAATCTCCCAATCGCGACACTTTACACCGTAAAAACTTAATTTCGTTAGTTGTATTATAGCTAGAAATCCCATTTTTGGTTTGTTTTGAAGCTCATAATATGCTCTACTATGCCTACCATAACCAAAAAATTTTCGACAAAAAATAAGGGTTACCTCCCTTATTTTAAGGTCGTGATAAAGGGAGGAGAAAATGGGAAGGATGGTATCTCCCGATTTTTTTTTACTTGATACAGAGATAGTGACAAAGAATATATTCCAAAATTTTTATGTTAGGACAACAATGGGTTCGCTTAAAATCAAAATTTTTCACAATTTTCCCCAAAATCTCCTAATCGCAAAACTCTTTAACTTAAAAAATTTAATATCATAAGTGTTTTTGTAGCTACAGAGCCCATTTTTTTTTTTGTTTTAAAGCTTATAATACGCTCTACAAGACATACCAAAACCAAAAAATTTTCCAAAAAAAGGAATTGGTGCCCCCCTTATTTGAAGGTCGTGGCAAAGGGTGAAGGAAAGTATCCCCCGATTTTTTTTACTTGGTATTCTCAAAGTGCAAGTCCTAATGAACATAGTCTACAATTTTTATGTTGGGACAATAATGGGATCGACCAAAATCAAAATTTTTCAAAATTTTCTCCCAAAATCAACAAATCGCGACATTCTTCCGCCTCCCATTGGAGTCCTAAGATAAAAATTTCAGGATATGCTCTCTAGAACTTACTCTTTAAAAAAAACAAGGTAAAATTGTTGTCCCAACATAAAAATTTTAGGATATGTTCATTAGGACTTGCACTTTGAGAATACCAAGTAAAAAAAAATCGGGGAATACTTTCCCCCCATTTCCTCCACCCTTTGCCACGACCTTTAAATAAGGGGGCATCCTTCCTTTTTTTCTAAAACTTTTTGGTTAAGGTAGGTATTGTAGAGCGTACTTTTAGCTTTAAAACAATCAAAAATGGGCTCTGTAGCTACAATAGCACTTATGATATTAAATTTTTAAGGTTCAAGAGTGTTGCGATTTGGAGATTCTAGGGGAAATTGTGAAAAATTTTGATTTTGAGCGATCCCATTGTTGTCCCAACATAAAAATTTTAGAATATTCTTTGGGACTTTCTCTGTAAGATTATCAAGTAAAAAAAAATCTGGGGATACCATCCTTCCAATTTTCTCCTCCCTTTATCACGATCTTAAAATAAGGGGGGTAACCCTTATTTTTTGTCGAAAATTTTTTGGTTATGGTAGGTCTTGTATAGCATATTATCAGCTTCAAAACAAACCAAAAATGGGATTTCTAGCTATAATAGAACTAACGATATTAAGTTTTTACGGTGTAAAGTGTCGCGACTTGGAGATTTTTGTGGAATTTTTGACCCTTCGTATTTTCGGCCCCTGTTGAGTTAGAGGGCTGAAAATTTGCATTTGTTAGTTTTTTATGTAGTGTAAGAACTAAACCAAATTTCATCAATATCGAAGGTGTTCAGAAATATTAATGATTGATTTCACTAATAATGACCCAATTCGAAGATTCCATTTGTAATTCGAAGATGATTCCAATTGTAATTCGAAAAAGATCAATGGGAATTCAGTTTAAATTTTTCGAATTATTTTTCGAATTGGAATTTTCAAATTTCAAATGAAATCTTTGAATTACAAGTATAATCTTCGAATTACAATTGATCTTTAACGAATTACATCTGTAATTGGTGTAGTGATGTTTGTTTGTGGAAATCAGTTTTTTTTAGAGAAACTAAGAGATCGGACAAACCTACTAAAAAGCAAAAAACATGACTTTTAAAACCATCCAACCAGGTTTTTTTTTCGAGATATTGCCATTTTTAATTTGCTAAAAGTTTCCCAAGTTTATTTAAGACCTTCCCGGTAATTGGACGGTGTAATAATTGTAAAAATCAAAAGAGTTATAAAGGGTATTTTCAAAGCCGCCTATAACTGTCTTATTTGTTAAACCAGCCAAATTGTTTGCAAAAATCAAAAGAAAAATGAAAAGAAACTTTCTAACTAGGTACATAAATGTTCGCCTTTGAAAGCATCATTTGCAGTATGTAGAATTTAGTTTAAATTCTTATGAAATAGTGACATAATCAAAGCTTCTTGTTTTATGTGTTTTTTTTTTTTTTTGCTACAGAAAATTTCTTGCTTTTAAACACAAATATATGATTGAAGTAGTTAAATTTAAGTGCAACATGATCAGAAGAATTCTCCTTCTTTTGACCAATTATATATAAATTGAACCAGTATAAGCAATATGGGATAATTTTAGAATTATCCTTAAGTGCATGAAACAGCATGGAACAGAAGTACATACAGCTTGTGGCTATTATAATGTCATAATGTCAGATTTAAAAATTTGCCACATAATGAAGTTTTACGTTTAGTGTTAGATATACATATTTACTTACCTTTTCTGTGTTTTAATAAAAATTTAATATAAGAATTATGTGCCAAAGAAAATCAATAGAAAAAAATGTGAAAAAAAATACAAAGATAAAACTATATTACAAAAGAACATGTAAGAACTACTATATAGTCGATCAAGACCAACAATATAATACTCTATACCAGTATTTTTCGGAAAAATGGGTTCAAAAATAGTCCGATCATAACCCGGTTTGATAAGGTTACCAAAAATACACGCTTAATATAAAAAACTATATATTTTCATGTATTTTGAAAGACTTATGTAATATTCGGGCGGGTGGTTTGCAAGGGGACGAGAAGAATTTGGAACTCCTCGTTGCTTAATGAAAGCAAACTAAATTTACCAGTCAAATTTTGAAAACACACCTTATAATAAAATGGTTATTGGGTTTTTTTGGTGGCACTGAAAAAGAGCTATTAAGATGCTGTGAATTTATATGGCTTTTCAAAACTCATGATTTAACATTCAAAATGTGTTTGAAAATGCCTGAGAATTTTGTACTCTTTCCCGAACATTAAATCATGATAATGTTTTGGCAGGCGAGGATCCAGCTGTTGTGTTTTGGGGGGGGGGGGAGGGTACATTTCTGAATCCAAAAAGTTTTCTTTCGGTTAACATCTGATTTCGGATTTTCGTCATTTTGCATCTTGTTTTTAACATTTCCAAATTTAAAAAATTTATTCCTATTCAAAAATGGGTACAACTTGGCAATTTTTCTTAAATTTTCAAAAATACCTCTGAGAAAATGTCTCACAATCAGTTGCATTTTTCTGATATTAAAAGTCCCAGATTCTAAAACAATTTTCCAATTGAAAAAATATCAGATTTGGACATGTTTTATGTAGAAATGTTTTTTATACCCTCCACGCTAGTGATGGAGGGTATATATAATAGGGCGGAGTAATTTTTTTTTCAACAAAATCGTCTAGCATATTTGGATTCTGCATAAAATTCTAAGAAAAAATGCCGAACAAACCATGTCTCACAAAATCCGTTTTGACCCTCCCAATTTTCAAAAATAGTTTTGCACGATATACGACTTTTTTAGCTGGGCTTATTATTTGGAATATATTGTTTTACTAATAAATTTTGCTTTTATTTCGTATTAAGAGCTGTACCCTGTATTTTTGGATACGGGAAATCCATATTTGATATTTATTTTGCTCTAAACCGCCGCTAGAGGGCGCTAAAAAAAACCAAAATCTGAACTTGTGTCTTCAGATTTTCTTCTTTATTATTAGGCCAGATACTCTAAGGAGCCATTTAGACATTCCCATTTACAGTTTAATTAAATTCTAAAAACTCGCGATTTTATTTGCGATTTTAATTTTTTTAAAATCCACAAAAAATTAAAAAGTGGTAAACTACACCATTCTTTTTTTGCCATAATTTTTTAAAACTTTTTCGTTTAAAGTAGAGGATTTTAGCTTTCAATTACAATTTTGATTATCTGAATCCGATGTTTACTTAAGGAGTTATAGATCTTCAAAGTACATCGATAAACGATTTGAAAATCCTAAAATCATTTATTAACAAAATTTAAAAAAAAAAATTTTTTGATTTATATGTGCATTAGGGATATAACTTTTTTTTTGAGTGCAAAATACCACTCCAGTACCATCTGAGGAATGTTGTTCTAATAACACAGTGCAACACCCAAAATCGGAATGGGATGAAACCAAAAGCAAATGATAGTTGACATATTCCATAACAAACCCCTCAAGGCTTTTTTCTAGTTCAGAGCTAGATTTTGTTTTACACGCATTTGAAGTTAGTGCACTTTTATTATAATTACAATAATAAATGCTTGAAAACTGTATTAGTGGCGAATGATTAATATTGTAATTGACTTTAAATAACAATCATACGCAACGGTGCCCAGTGAGTTATATTAATAATTGCCTTTAAATAACAATCATACGCAACGGTGTACATGGTTTATTTTAATAATTTGGCTATTCAGTGCAGCAAAATTCATACCAGTCATAGCTGAAGTAATTTTGAGCTTAAGTTTGGAAACTGGACCCTACATGTCCAATAAGGGCACCACCAGGGGTCTTTAAAGTTGGACACGTTTAGTACACAAAAACTTTAAATGCTTTAAAATCACCAACTTTAAATGCGTGTAAAATAAAATCTAGCTCTGACCTAAAAAAAGGCCTTAAGGGTTTTGTTATGGAAAACGTCATTTGTTTTTGGTTTCATCCCATTCCGATTCCGAAAGTTCGATTTTGTATCACTGTGTAATAAAAAACTGTCTTTTAGGTTGATTAGGTGAAAAAAGTTTCCGCACCGATAATTTTTTAAATATCGCAATTTAATCAAAATTTTGCATTAGACTTATGAAAAATAGTTCAGTATTGAAGATTATATAAGAATTTTAACAAAAAATAACTTATTTAAGACAAGAATAGCTGTTTCGATAAAAAAAATAAATAAATGAATATATACAAAACTTCAACGCTTTCGGTGCGGAAACTTTTTTCACTATAGAGGAAAAGTGGCACCATATTTTTTTATATTTTTATATGCTCTACACGGCTATGGGGTGGTATTTCTGATATTTGCAAAAATTGCAAAAATTTATATCCCTAATGTGCATAATTTAAAAAAAAAAATATTAAGAATAGAAGACTTTTGTGTCCTATTAAAATGATGACTGATTTTTTTTGTAAAAATGTCACACTTTCATAATATGTTAATTAAAAAAAAATCCAAAGAGGTGAAAATGGAAGAAAATTCACTAAAAAAATGCGTTTGCAATTAAAATGCATTTTTTTAATAACACAATTTGGTTTTAACTTTCAAGTTTAATGTAGAGGACTTAAGCTTTTAATTTCAATTTAAATTTTAAGAATCGGATATTTACTTAAGAAGTTATCGCTCATCAAACTACACTACTTTTTCATATTTTGTAATTTTTAAAAAATGAAAATCGAGAATAAAATCGCGAGATTTTGGAATTTAATAAAACTGTAAATGGGAATGTCTAAATGGCTCCATAGTGTATCTATGCACACAATCTAAAGATCCCAGGTCAAAAATACCTTTTTTCTAGAGATGATTAATGGAAAAGGCGTATATCGTAGAATACTATTTTAAAAAATTGGGGGGTCAAAACTGATTTTTGAGACATGGTTTGTTCGGCATTTTTTCTTAGAATTTTATGCAAAATCCAAATATCCTAGACGAATTTGTCAAAAATTTTGCTCCGAACAATTCACTCCGCTCTAATATATAAGGTTGTCGCTCCGTTTGTAACACCTCGAAATATTGGTCTAGGGCCCCATAAAGTATATATATTCATGATCCTCGATCGATTTTAAAACGATCTAGCGATGTCCGGTCGTCCGTCTGTCCGTCTGTCTGTTGAAAACACGCTAACTTTTGAAAGAGTTTACGGAGGCTCCTATGCATATACATATGTTGGGCATTTACCTGGTCAGGTTGGTATTGCAATCCAGCGAAAACGGTCCAGTGGTTCAAAAGTTATGACGAAAAGACAAAATTTCCGCAAGGGTTTTTCTTGAATTTACGAGATAAAAAACACGCTAACTTTCGAAAGGAAATTCTGATGATATATTTGTCGTTCCCCCGAAATTCAGCCAAATCTGTCCAGTGCACTATTGGAAATTTTACCCTTTTTTTGGCCAAAATTATTTACAGCCAAACGGCTGGACCGATTTGACTGATTTTTTTTATTTGACTTTTGGAAGACTCTTTAGAGGGAGGGAGTGACTCTTAAAGGTTTTCATACACTCAAAAAAAAAAAATTAGTAAAGTTACCTAAAAAATTACCTAATAATTAGTTCCAAAAATTAGTAAAGTTACCTAAAAAATTACCTAATAATTAGTTCCAAACAGGGTTCCCGGGTTATAAGTTGCCGCATCTAAGATTTTTTAGATCCTTGATAGATTATATGGTTTTCTAAACTGTTTTTACAATATTTTTTTTTTTGAGTGTACACTAACTTTCGAAGATAACAGTAGAAATTTATTTTAACAATGTTAAGAAGTGTCAAACAAATCTACTTTTTAATAAGGATTTTATTCAAAAATTTTATTTTTGAGTTCCAAGTCGTCAACTACATTTCAAAATGCCACTACGGGCAGCCGTAGATGATGCAAGAGCTAGGGGCTCAACTTCCCTATTTAGATCTTTAGAGATTTCTGCTGTAACTCGTATTTTTGTTCTCGCAGATTTTGACAAAAAAGTTAATTGCGGTCGCCCAGGTTTCGATTTAGTGGAGGCAGGCTGCGTTTCAAGTTTTTTTTAGCCAAGTATTGCCTTTAAGCCAAACAGCATGCTGTTTTTCAAAAATTTTCAAACTCCTACAACTTTTAATCCTTTTCATATTTATATTTGAACAAAATATTCTTAATTCCTCCTTTATATATTGTTTAAAGTTTTCGAAACATTCACTCTCAGCAATGTATGAAAAGAAATGGTCAGAAATAGCGGCTCCTTATCCACCTCTGCTTTATTTCTCTCGCCATGTATTAAATAACTCTGAATTTGGCACTCAGTAGTCACCTGGAAAAATGGGTATAAAAAAAAGTTTGCACATATCCGACCTTGAAATTTTTTAAATTCGGAAGGTAATTGATTGTCCTAGAGAACTTTTATGGTTTTATAGCTAACATATGCTATCAGTTTTTTTAAAGTCAAAATAAAATTCCAATTCATACTTCAATAAGTTCATCTTAAGGTCACTTCAATTTTTCCAATAAAATCGATCTAATAGATGAGTTCACCAACATTTCACTATTTATCATTAAAGTACTCACCTTTGACATTATTTCCCATTTTTTAGTTTTTAAAAACTATAAATTCTTAATATAAAAGCTTTTGTTAGAAGCTATCACAAAATTCGCTGCTCTCAATCGTTATTTTATAACTAAGTAAGAAATTGCAAGAAAAACTACTGATAAAGTGACAGTACATCAATTCTGTCGAAAAATTGAGAAAGAATTGTTTACTTTGTTAAGTTTTTTTTTATATTAATGGGAAAAAAATAATGATTGCAAAAATTTTAATTTTGACTTTTGGCCAAAAAATGGGTAAAATTTCCTATAGTGCAGTGGTTCAAAAGTTATTAGCAAAACCGTCAATTTAAGATTACCTTCACCCTAGATTCACGTGCTAAAAACCCGTTAAATATGTTATAAAAACAGTGGTAAGTCACAATATTATTTTACAACGTATTTTTGTCACTCAAAAATATTTTTACACTAAAAAATAGAATACACTCGAAAAAAAGTTTACACTAAAAAAACTTGAACTCCAAAATTTTTTTTTGCTAATTTTTTATTTTTCAAAAATTATTAAAATTTTTTTTTTTTTAAATAAAATAAAATATTACTAATTAAAAAATGGTAATTTTTCACGTTAGAAAATTTAGTATCACTTAAAAAGGTCATTGTGGTGGGTATTCATAGATTCGGCCCACCAAAAACTACTGCTTCGCCGTAAGCAGGTTTGTAAGGGAACGTTGAGTTGACATTCCCTTACAAACCTGCTTACGTAAGGCATGATATTTGGTCGCAATGTCCCACTTTAGAGCATTTCATCCGAGCGCTTATTTCAGCGCAATAAAAATGTAATGAAATCATACCTTCTTAGAAGCTTACTAGGTGCATTTTTGTAAGCATATTGGATGCTCAGAAATCATTGCTCCAATAAAACACAAAAATAATGTGTTACCATCACTAAAGTCTTCATGCCTGAAAAGTTTGTATGAAGGAAGTGCTCCTCGTAGGCACACAAATAACACTACAGTTTTAATATCTGAATAGTGTGTAGTCGAAACTTTTGTTTTCACATTTGCATATGCGTACACGTCCGTTCACAAAAACACAAAATATCAACTGAATTAAAATTATATTTTTTTATTGCGTCATCCAAATTTTCGTTTTGCTGTTTGATGCTCGTAAGCCGTCGTATAATTCATAGTTTTTTCTCTCTGCCTTACGGTAGTGCATACTAGATGGACTACTGTAAGTGAATGTATTTAAAAATGTCTGTTTACATTCGTAATTTTTCGAAAAATTTATATTTCTATCTCTGCCTTACAGTAGTGCATCTAGTATGCACTACTGTAAGGCAGAAATATCTATGTGCTGAAGACGAAGCGCTTGTGTATGCCAGAAAAATTATGAACTGCTTCCACAATCTCGATTATTTTTTGCTGGGGGCTAAGTCCAATTCAACTTTTCTACTTGTTGATTTTGAAGTTTTTTTGAGTCATTTACTTAAAAGCAAATTTAATGATTCTGAGAAATTTTTTTATAATGCAATGACTCCCAAATAGTATGAAGTTTTTTGGGACTTATTTCCTTCTTTTCTTGGGACTTATTTCAATGGGGAGTTATGTCATGGCGCCGGGGTTGTCAAATGTTAAAAGAGTGTGCGACATGTGCAAAATGCTTAAAGATGGAAAAATATAAAACATTAATGCTGTTTTTTTTACCAAAGTAGTGTTAACAAGTGAGAGTGTTAAATTCGGCTGTGCCGAATCTATTATACCCTCCAAAATGTAAAAAAAAAAAAAAATTGTCAGGGGCGTTTCTTTTTTTTTTGGGGGGGGGGGGGGGTTCATAGGGTCAGTGGGGGACGTTGAGAGCACCTTCCCATCGCGATAAATATACCAAATGTTTCGTTTAATTAACAAAAATAGAAATAAACCAGCAAAAAAGTGTATTTTTTTTGGAGGTTGGTTTAGTTCTTCAAGGGGGAACTTTTTTCCCCCTGGTCCGATTTGGCCAATTTCCGAACTTAACCTGCCTAGGAACATAAGACATATTTGTGCCAAACTTGAAGGGTCTAGCTATTCTATTTTGGACTGCATCGTGTTAACTACAGACGGACGGACGGACAGACGGACGGACGGACAGACGGACGGACGGACGGACGGACGGACGGACGGACGGACATCGCTAAAATGTCTTAGAATCGATCACTGATCAATAATATATATACTTTATGGTATATTCTGATATTCCGACTGATATTTCGATGCGTTACACACGGAATGACAAAGTGAGTATACCCCCATACTGTAGTTGGAGGGTATAAAAAATCGACAAAAAACGGTGGGGCATTCCAGGCCAAATCACTCACTTTTAGATACGACCCCTTTCGATTTATTTTATTTTTTGGATATGTTTTAGTACTTATTAAATGCAACTTCGACACCAATTTTCAGCCTTTTATTCCATGATGGTGTTGAGTAATCAATTTTTCAAAATGGCGTTTCTTTCAAAAAAATTTAAAACTTGAAATTTTCAATTAATTTTAACAAATAATTTTTACAAATATAGATATCTTAAAAAAAGTTGTACAACGTTTTGTTGGTATTTAAATGTTGTTTTAGAAAAAAAATATAAAAAATTATTCGAAGTAATTATCACTTATTTTTTGACCTTTAAAAATTAAAATCGACTTTTTGAAAAAGTCCGAAACCTTTAATTTTTTTTTTGTAAAAAACTTTTAAAAATTCTACTCTTAATTACGCAACTTTTAAGCTATTATTCGAGATGTAATCACAATTCTTTCTATTTTTTTAAATTTTTAAAATTGCGCCTTTTATTTTTTGGATTTGATTTATTTTATATGGTGCTCAAAAAAAAAATAAATTGGTAGATACTGACCGTAACAAAAGATATATTAATTTGGAGGTAAAAATGCGTCTCACAAAAATTAAGGACGAGCGGACATGGGTAAGGCGTTCAGCAGAGTCCTTGAAGTTTAAAAACCAAATTACAAGGAAAAATATGAATTTTTTTCTGTGTTCGCAATTTTTTTGGTATTTTAAGTTAAGTTTAAATTCAAGTCGTTACAGAATTACGATGTGGAGTAAAATGCCTATCTAATAAGGCACTAAAAGCTAAAATCGGTTGAAAATCAGTCAAGTTATTACAACTTCCCCAGGCATTTAGCGTGTGTCATACCACTTGATCAAAGAGTACGAGTCCCTTTTTTTAAATTTATTGAAATTATCTACTGTAATAACATTTTTTTATTATTCAGGTTTCAGTGAAATATTTTTTTGGTTTTCCAAATTAAAAAAAAAAATTTTTTTGAAATAGAGATTTCAAAAGGGTGTTGAAAATGCAGGCATTTTTAGAATTAATTTAAAATATGTTAGCAAAACACAATATGAAAAATACTTGTCATCTAATTAAATTTGAACTTGAAGAATAAGAAAATGTTATTACAGTAGACAATTTCAATAAATTTCAAAAATCGGATTGTATTGCTTAATCAAGTGGTCTGCCACACGTTAGATGCCTAGGGAAGTTGTAATAACTTGGCTGATTTTCAACCGATTTTAGTTTTTGGTACCTTATTAGAGAGATATTTTTCTCCGTATTATAACTTAACTTAAAATAACAACAAAAAAATGAGAAAACAAAAAAAAAATCATATTTTTTCATGTAATCCGTTTTCTAAACTTCAACGCCTATGCGGAACGCCTTACCCATGTCCGATCGTTCTTAATTTTTGTGAGACGTAGTTTTACCTCGAAATGAATATATCTAAGGTAAGTTAGGGTCAGCATCTACCACTTTAATTTTTTCTGAGCACCATATAAAATAAATCAGAGTCAAAAAATTAAAGGTGCAATTTTCCAAATTTAAAAAAAATAGTACGAATGTCGATCACATCTCGAATTATGGCTTAAATTCTACTACTTGTAGTATAGGGTTTTTATTTTTGCTAAATAATCTTGACAATGGGATCTGACAAATCCCGAAACACGTGTCGGTTAAGTCTTGCAAAAAATGACCAACATAAATAAATTTAAAACAGAAAAATAATTTTCTTAAAAATTATTCTATGAGAATATCATAGTTGTAATTAGTAAAGGAAATAATGACCTCGAGCTAGAATAAACCTGCTCAAAATATAAAATTTTAAAGGTCGAATAAAACAATTTTTATTTAAAAAAAAAATTAATCAGAATTTGAATTGTTTTTTAAGAATTTTTTATATGCTTGGCGAACTTTCAGTCTTTTATGACTAGTGAAATTTAATGCACAAAATATTCGTTGAATATTTTAACCATCTCACAGTCTTCTCTTATACGCTTTTATGTATTTCTTTTTAAAACTGACAAAATAACCTCTTAAACGTTAGTTAACTTGGTCAGAGACAAGAATAGTCATAAAAGTATAAAATTATAAAATTTTGTTTTATGTTTTTTTTAGTTCAGAAGTAAATTTACACTATTTTTTTCTTCTATCCCAGGTGAAAATGCACATGTATGTTCATATATGATGCCTATGAGGCATTCCACACCAAATGTCCAGCGAAAAAAAACACGTGTACCATAAACTTCTGAATAGCTTCTATGGATAGCCCTATATGGAACTTAGAAAATTGCGTTTTCGGTTTTCCATTTGTCAAAAACTGGGCTTAGGAGGCGTGGTCAAATATTGGAAAAATGCTCAAATTTGTGGCGAGTAGCCTTGATTAAATATTTATCACATTAAAACGGAATGCACCACAATCTTAAAAATTTACATTCTTATATAGTTTCGTATGGGCTATCGAATAATTTTCCTTGAAAAATTTTCAGAACCCGTTCTGAAATTTTCCATTTTTTAAAAAAGTTAATTTATCAAAAATCCGGCCACTTTTTTTTCTATTTTTTAATTTTTTTTTTTAAAGTTTAGATGTTTGTCCATCCACTCAAAAAAAAATCAGAAATGTATTTTTCGTTTTTTTTTTTGAGAAAATCGCATTTGAATTTAAATTACATAACAATTTTGTAATTTGCTTGTATTTTCTTGTTTAAACGTTGCGAATGAGTAATATTAATTGCACGAATATTACTCATTCGACACGTTAAAACAAGATAAGTAATACAAGCAAATTACAAAATTGTTATGAAATTTAAAATTCAAATGCGATTTTCTCGAAAAAAACGCAAAATACATTTCTGATTTTTTTTTTGTGTGGATGGACAAACATCTAAACTTAAAAAAAAAATATTTAAAAAATAGAAAAAAAAGTGACCGGATTTTTGATAAATTGACTTTTTTAACAAATGGAAAATTTCAGAACGGGTTATTCAATAGCCCATACATAACTATATAAGAATGTAAATTTTTAAGATTGTGGTGCATTCCGTTTTAATGTGATAAATATTTAATCAAGGCAACTCGCCTCAAATTTGATCATTTTTCCAATATTTGACCATGCCTTCTAAGCCCAGTTTTTGAAAATTAGAAAAACCAAAAACGAAATTTTCTTAGTTCCATATAGGGCTATCCAAACAACCTATTCAGAAATTTACGGGACATATGTTTTTCTGTAGCGGGACATTTGGTGTGGAATGCCTCATATATGGATGTCCATACAAGTGCATATGTAATTTTTTTTTTTGTATTTTTTTCCATAAAACGTCTATTAATTGAAATTTTTTCAAATATAAATAATTTCGCTCCTTTACTTGTATAGTGTCACAACTCAAAATATTTGATTTTGCAGAAAACACGTTTAAAGTTTACTATTGAAACAGGTTTTTAATTGAAAAAGGCCGGTACATAGAAAATGTAATAATGGAGTGTACTCTTCTCAAAAAGTGAGTTTAAAAGATATTAATACGAATTTTTGACACAATACAAATCACGATATAATTAATAATTCTGCATCATTAACACAAAAAACGCATTTTTTGAGTTATGACACTATACAAGTAAAGGAGCGATTTGTTCTAATTAATGACACTGATTTTTTAATAAAAACTAACGAATATTTTAAAAATATACTTTGGACTTTATGATACTTTAGGATAGTCAAAGCTTCGAAGAATTAACCACTTTTCGAATGAATTCACAAATAAAATTCATTCTATTTTTATAGTCACTGAATACAATTATCTTTACATATCAATATTCATAGAATGCATTCGATTTTTACCATTAAAGCGAATTCTTGTTTATGAGAATTTTTAAAAGTGAATGCATTCTTTATTTCATTCATTTATTATTCATGAGACTTTAAAATCGAATTTATAAAAACTTACGCATTCAATTTTAAAGTCGAATGATTCGAATTTTAAAATCAAATGTAAGTTCATTCGATAAATTGTGATTGGGGAATGCAATCTTTAAAGTTTAATTCAGAATACCAAATCTTATTAAGGGATGAAATCCTTCGCAGCTCTGACAGTAATACCGTCAGAGTGTTCGAATTTTCTTCTAAATTTGGTTGTTTACGTTAGTGCCGTTCATATTCGCCTATAGAATACAAAAATTGTAACCAATGTCGATACCATTAAATCGAATTCTTGTTTATGAGAATTTTAAAAACTGAATGCATTCTTTATTTATTTATTATTCATGAGACTTTTAAAAATCGAATTTATAAAAACTTACGCATTCAATTTCAAAGTCGAATGATTCGAATTTTAAAATCAAATGTAAATTCATTCGATAAATTGTGATTGGGGAATGCAATCTTTAAAGTTTAATTCAGAATACCAAATCTTATTAAGGGATGAAATCCTTCGCAGCTCTGACAGTAATACCGTCAGAGTGTTCGAATTTTCTTCTAAATTTGGTTGTTTACGTTAGTGCCGTTCATATTCGCCTATAGAATACAAAAATTATAACCAATGTTGATGATGTATGATCATTATTGCCCAACCGAACGACTTTTTCAGACTGAACACATTCATGAACTTCGTCCAATTTTCCAAAGTTCTGCCGAACTCAACCTTTAAAAAAATAGTTTTTAAGACATGTATGCTATGCAGATGCATAGCATATATGAAGGAGTATGACATATACCTATCCACACAGAGTTGCATACATTTACATATATGGAATATTATATTACTTGTGTATGTTCATATATGCTCCCAAATGTGACATACATTTCCATATATTATTCATATAATATCATACATGGAATCATGTATGAGCATATATGAACATTAGAGCACCCACAAAATGTATGGGATGTGCAAAAGTGTATTTTTTATCGCTCCCCGCTCATTTTCGGTTGAGTTGGGAGTAAAAAATAATATCTATCCAGAAATTGGACTTCTAGGTTGCAAACAGACCAAGCAGTTTAAACTTTTGACCTCAAAAATGGGCTAAAAAACCTTTATAGATTAATTTGGCTGTAACTCTTAAAATAAAAGTTTTTCGCAATTAACTTTCATAACAATTTTTATGTAGAATTAAAATGCAAAGATTTTTCTCTCATACTGTTTAGACCTAAATATGTCCGATCGCGATGTTTTAAGTGGTTAAAGTCAAAATTTGGGTAAGAACTTTTTTTTAAAAAATGCTCGTAAATTTTTAAATTGGGGAAAATTTGAGCTCTTTGCACAATTCACTAGGGTATTGAATGTACTTTTCCAAAAATTTTTTTTTTTGGAAAAATATATCGACCCTTCCATGAAAAAATCCCGAAGTTCTTCTCTGAATCTTTTTTTTTTTTTACCATTCAACCTCAATATAGGCGAATACTCACTTTGTAATTCCGTGAGTTTCGCACCAAAACATCTGTCTAGGATTTCCCTAAATATATATGGGGTATTCAGTGCCAAATTGGACACTTTGAAAATTTTTATTTTAGAGTTTTTAATTATTTTTAAATTTTTTTTAAAACCCATTAAAACCCCCATCCAAGTTAGTTTTCAAAATTTTTAAATTACCCGTTCCAAAGATATCGAATTTTCAAAAAAAAAACAACTATCGTTTTCCGTATTTCTATCAAAACAAATTCAAAAATGGTCAACAATGTTTTTAATTTTTGTTTTTTTATTAAAAATTTCTTAGTGTTCTAATATGCGATTTTTAAATGATTGCACTCTTTGTTTTTTTTTTCCAATCTTTTCTTAAAATTTTTTATTTGATTTTTTTTTTAATTTTTTGTGGTAAACTTAACATTTTCTTAAAGTTATAAGCTTAAGTAGATCGTGGGATTATGATAATATATAAAAAAGAATAAAAAATAAAAAGGTAATTAATATATTCAGCGGTTTTTGAGTTTTTTTTGTTGTCTTCCAATCCTTATTAAAACACTTTGACGAAAAAAAGATAAAATTTTAACAAATTATTTCGAATTTAGACCATTTTTAAAGAAGTGATAAGTAAAAAACAGAAAAAAACGTGTTTTTTTTATAATTCCATATTTTTTGAACGGATTATCAAAAAAGATATCAAAATTTACTTGGAATGGGTTTTTGAAGGGTACTAAAAAATTGAAAAAATATAGAATTAAAAATTTTCCAAGTGTCCGATTTGGCATGGAATACCCCATATATACTATGTGGAATCCTAGACTTATCTTTCGTTGCGTAAAACACGCACTTACAAAGTGAATATACCCCCATAACGTGGTTGGAGGTCAAAAAAATTGTGGTTCAGAGTAGGATTTTGGAAACTACATTCAATACTCTATTAAATTATGCAAAGAGCTAAAATTTTCCCCAATTTAAAAATTTATGACAATTTTTTAAAAAAAGTTCTCACCCATGTTTCGACTTTAATCGCTAAAAACACCGCTATCGGATATATTTAGATCAAAACTGTATGAGAGAAAAATCTTTGCATTTTGAATCTACAAAAAAATTGTTATGAAAGTAATTTGCGAAAAACTTTTATTTTAAGAGTTACAGCCAAATTAATCTATAAAGGTTTTTTAGCCCATTTTTGAGGTCAAAAGTTCAAACTGCTTGGTCTGTTTGCAACCTAGAAGTCCAATTTCTGGATAGATATTATTTTTTACTCCCAACTCAACCGAAAATGAGCGGGGAGCGATAAAAAAACAATTAAGCATATATGGGTGCTCTAATGAACATGCATGGTAATTTTCACCCGGGATGTTAAAAAATCAATAAAAATAGTATGATTCTTTATATTTTTCCATTTTAAAGCATTTTAAAAAATTGCGCCACTGTGCAGCCATGAGTTCAACCTCAATATTTAGTTTTGCATAAAATGACGCAATAACATTAATGAGTATGTGAACATCTGAATGTTAACATTAAACATGCAGTAAAAGTTATTCTGCAAAGGATATGAATAAGAATACAAAAATTACAAATGAAGAAAGCAACAACAAAAATGCAAATAACAAAGAACGGTAGTAGACATTTATGACAAAGTGCAAAAATTTTAATGTTTAGTGTTATTGTTGTTTGTTTCTATTAAAAAAAAAATACCTTATGCGTACACTATGCTCAATAATTAAAGATCGTATTTGCAAACAGAGAAGAAATATGATTGTGGCAACCATAATTTAAGAGAGTCATATTTTGATTAAAAATTGTATCATAACTTGTGTGGTGCAACCTTAACATTTTTGCAGCAATCATAATATGATTCTAAAAATCCTAATTTTGGAAAATAATATGATTGCAACAAGAATTTTAAGATTGAAACAAGAATTTCTGATGGCTAGTAACATAGAAAATTATGATGCAATTTTCAATCATAATATGACTTATAGGTCCTACAAGTAAAAATGTTTTAGACCTAACACTTTTCACTGATAAACCTGATTCCTTGAAAAGGCTTCTTGCTCGGATCACAAATATTTAAGTTTTAAGGTAAAGCTGGAAAATTTAATGACAAATAAACCGTATAGAAACCCTGAGAAAACAAACTGGGGTAAATATAGTACTATTTTAGTAAACAAGAAAATGGTTGCTCTACCAAAACGAGAAATTTTAGATGATAATACTATAGAACTAGTAAATGATAATCTTACGTCAACTTTACGCGTATATTTTGAAAAATCTTGCCCCTTAAGGTATAGTTGCAAAAAACCCCAACCTCCGTGGTGGTCTAGAGAACTTTCTAACGCTCGAAGTTTAGTGCAGGACTTATTTAAGCACGCTAGACGGGGAAACACAGATGACAGCTGGGCGCAATGTAGAAGTGAACTAAAAAGCTTCAAAAAGCTAATACGGAAATAAAAAAAAATTAGCTGGGAAAACCTTTGTAGCACTATAGAACATACCACTGAGGCTGCAAGGCTAAGAAAAATTTTAACGAAGAAGAACACTCCACCAATCCTACTGCAAAAAAGTGATGATACATGGACAGAAAGTGCAGATGAAACACTTGATGTTCTACTTACGACACACTTTCCGGGATGTAGGACAAACCCGATTGCAGTGAATGTAATCCGCGATAACCCCTCGATCATTCCAGAAAATTGTTTAACTGCTGACCGAATAAAATGGGCTCTAGCTTCATTTATACCATACAAATCACCTGGACCTGACGGCATTATTCCGGCAATGCTTCAGAACGTCTCCAATATTTTAATTCCGCATCTTTTATTGATTTTTACTGCATGCCTGAAATTTTGCTATATACCAAAAGGATGGAGGAGAGCAAGTATTATATACTTGCCCAAAAGCGGTAAACTGAATCACGAGACGACAAAAGATTACAGACCAATCAGTTTGACATCTTTTCTTTTAAAAACACTGGAAAGGATAATTGATCTGTATATACGAGAGCATTTAGGTACAAATTTTCTATCGGATGCACAGCATGCTTACCAACAGGGTAAATCCATAGAGACTGCACTTCATTCACTTGTACAGAAGGTAGAAGTATCCCTGGAGCATAAGGAATTTGCTCTCGCAGCATTTCTGGATATAGAAGGGGCTTTTAACAATGTAAATACAAAGACGATAGTTAATGCTTTGGACAAGGCTTCAACTAACAGTTGTTTGAGTAAATGAATAGAGCAAATGCTTTTATGTCGGCAAATAACGGCCGAATGGGGTCATGCAAAAACATCTCGTTACGCTACTAGAGGAACACCACAAGGTGGGGTTCTGTCACCACTGCTCTGGCTCCTGGTGTTGGACCCCATTTTAAAGGAACTGAAAACTTTAGGAACCACAACAATAGCATACGCTGATGATGTGGTTATTCTATCATGTGCCAAATATCTGGATAATGTATCCGAGATTTTAGAGGGCTCACTTAAGGCTATGTGGAAGTGGGTTTCAGTAAATGGACTTAATGTCAACCCGCAGAAAACGGAAAAGGTCCTTTTTACTAGAAAATACAAAATCCCGGAATTTAGAAAGGTTCGAGTGGGAGGAGCTGAAATTCCAATATCACCGCATGCCAAATTTCTTGGAGTGTTCTTGGACAGTAAGCTGTTGTGGAACAAGAACTCTGAAACAAGAGTAAAAAGGCAAACAACGCATATTACGCGTGTAAGAAAATGTTCGGCAGTACCTGGGGTCTAGAAACTTAAGGTCACTTACTGGATTTATACATCAATCGTAAGACCAATCTTACTCTATGGAGTTTTAGTCTGGCATAAGGCACTCGAAAAGGATGTGACGCTTTAAATGTTTCAGAAGCTTCAACGGCAAATGGGACGGAGTATCACTGGCGCTTTGAGAACAACATCAGCCGACTCTATCGACACTTTATTGCACTTATTACCAATTGATCTCTTTGCTAAGGGCGAGGCTTACAAAGCTTGCCTCAGACTCAAAGAGTCAAATTGGTTCAAGCATCGCAACTTTGGACACAGTAACATTGCTAATATGGACCGTACTGGCTCTGATTACACAATGCCCAAACTATTTTTCGACCGGAAATATGAAGTTAGATTTCCGGATTTAGAATTCTGGTCGACCTGGCAGGGCCCTCCTGCGAACTCAATAAATATCTTTACTGATGGATCGAAGAAATCGCATGGTGTGGGAGCTAGTTTCACGAAACTGGAACTAGACCAACACTTATCGTTTAAATTACCCGTAGACTCGAGTATCTTTCAGGCTGAGATAGCTGCTATATCAAAAGCTGTGGAATATATGGCAAAGGAAAAAGGTGCAACCCTTAATTTCTACGTGGATAGTCAAGCTGCTCTTAAGGCACTCTTGAGCTTCCAAATTAAATCGAAAACGGTTTTAAAGTGTTACGAGAATTTAAAACAACTTTTCTTAAATAATAAAGTTACCTTATTATGGGTACCAGGGCACGAAGGAATAGAAGGAAACGAGAAAGCAGATGAACTCGCGAAACTTGGAGCAGATGGCATAGGTACCACCATAATGCTTTCACCGCCACTCCAGCATTACAAACTAAAACGAAATACCCTTACTGTCGTCAAGGCAAATCGAAGATTGAAGGAACTTGGGACAAGTCGTATAAGCAGAATTTTATGGCCACGCTAATAACTAAATTCTTACTTACACTTACGAGAATAGAATGTCGTATGTTGACAGGTTTAATAACGGGACACTGTCTTGTCGGAAAACATGCCAAGAACATGAATCTTATTACGGACGCAAGCTGTAAAAGGTGCAAGACACCAGACGTCGAGGAGACCATTGAACACATCTTGTGTCACTGGCCGGCTTTGGCACGAACTCGACTATTAATTATAGGAAGTTCACAGTTGGAGACTTTGGAGGAAATTACGAGGATAGACCTGAAGAGCTTAAAACAATTCGCAATGAAGGTCAATATATTTAGTTTACATCGCTAAGCGGAAAAAGTTATGTGGTATCGCTATGGACCAATTGGTCTATGAGGAGTGCCCATCTGGCACCGCCACCCTAACCTAACCTAACCAATGACTGTCTTGAATTATGGTTGCCACAGTTATATCTCTTCTCTGATTGTACGTGTGTGACATATGACAAAGCGGCGCAAACATAAGGGTTCTTAGACTTTGAAATTACTGCCTTCATCTACTTGTCTAGTATTTCACTGTACCCGGTAACTGAGATCCGGGCGGGCAGTCTAGTATTTAATATTTTCTCTACTTTCGTCACATTGTTTACACATAAACTCGTAAATAAACACATGTTTATATTAGCGCACGTTTTTTTTTTTCTTTCTACATTTTAACAATGTAATATTTTCAACAATATTTAAAAGTTGCCTTTTTGGAAGGAAGGAGTCAGGTGGTGGTGGTGTTACAAATGAACGACAAAAGAAACGACGACACAAATACTAACAATAAGTAAACATAATGAAACACCTGAGTAAGCATCATATTCATACACATTCATAAAGTCAGTAATGAATTCAGCAACCAGCCACTCAGACATTATGAAAATTTTCTAAGTAGAAGGAACAAAATTACAAAAAAAAAAATATGCATAAAATATGTAAGACTCGTTGAAATACTTGTCTTTTTATATTTAGATGCAGCATAAACAGTATGAGCTCATTTAAAAGAGGACTATATTAAAGTTAAGGAAAACTCTTCTGCTTTTAAAATACAGTTGAAGGTTCAAAATTCTTTAATATGGGAACATTAAATTTTAAAATTAAAAAAAATGGTTACGAACGCATTAAAATAGATTTTTTTTTTCACCGAAATCAATTTGTCAAAATAATATCTAAAACAATCTGTTCATGGGATCTTTCAATTTGAAGCATTAAAAGGTCATGCAATTTTGACATGAGCTTTGCTCTTAATAAAAAAAAAATATCATGTTTCCCACTCATCAGCCTGCCACTGTTTTTATTAATTCATTTGATGAAAAAAAAAACAAGAGTTTATTAAAAATTCAAATATGTCAACATTTTTCAGCATGATTTAGGTATACAATATTTTTTCAGTAAAAATATTAACGAAGTGATGATTTTTTGTAAATCATTTTGCTTGATGTTTAAATGGAAAAACATTTTTCTTTATTATCCAGGTAAAAAACAAAATAAAGAAAAAGTTTCTCAAAATCTCAGAAAGGTCTCAGAATCTGAGACTTTTTATGAGGGAGAAATGTGTTAGAATCTCTGATTTTTTCTATAGGAAAAATGTCTCTAAATTTGAGACTTTTTTTATGTCTCAAAACCTGAGAATTTGCGTACTGAACAAGTGCCTTTTTTCTAAAGGAAAAACATCGGTTTTTAAAGGAAAACTTGTCTCTAAGTCTCTAGAAAAAATGTCTGTGAATTTCCGAACTTTTCAATTGGAAAAATGTTTTAGAATCTAAGACTTTTTTTTACAGGAATCTAAGAAATTTTCTGTAGACAAAATGTCTCAGAATCTGATAATTTTTTTATTTGAAAAATATCTTAGAATCTGAAATATCTTAGACTGACAAGGAAGGTCTTTCACAGGGCACATACGGATTGTCCTGAAACTTTATTATGGGAATGAGGGGGAAAAACAAGAGTTACCTGTTTTTTTAGCTGCCCCATCTTAAATTTAAAAAAGGGTTGCCACCTTATGAAAAAAGGTCTTCCGGAAAATCCGTATAAAATCCGAACTAAAATACAGGTCATCTTAATTTTGATAGAGATGATCATATATAATTTTGGCGGTCGTACGTATATACATCTCCATATAAACTACCCCCACGATTTTGCATTTTGGACAATAATGAACTTAACGAAGCCGAATTTGGACACTACCGATACAGCATTGTATAGGGCTTCAAAAATCCTTATGATCTGTATCAAAATGATACAGATTTTTCCCTATTTCTTCAAATGTTTCTTTTGAAGAAATGGGGAAAAATCTCAAAAAAAGAAAAAAATCCCGTTTCCCCCCCTCTCATTTGACCGCTAAATGTAAGATTGGGCAGCTATAAAAAACAGGTAACTCTTATTTTGCTCCTCTCTTTCTCATATGCAAGTTTAAGGACAATCGGTGGGTGCCCTGTGAAAGACCTTCCTTGTGAGACCTACACCACACTGTGGTACCGGGTATAATGAGTTTGTGCTGATGTTTATAACTACCCAAAATATTGATCTTAGACCCACTTTTAAGTATACCGATCGACTTAGAATCCGTTGGTCCGTCTGTCTGTCCATGTAAACGGTGTAAACACGATACAAGCCTCTCTTGTCTCTCTCTCAAGCCTCTTTTGGTCCAACGATTAAGAAAATCGGTATTTAGACCTAGTCACCATACAAACCCCCTCTTTAGTTTTGGTTCGAATGACTCTAAAAAAAAAAAAACATTCCGAATTTTAAAGGAATCGGATCAGTTCTTCTTGTAGCCCCATACAAACCTCCTTCCTGATTTTCATATAAATCTATCAAATTTAATGAAAATAGAAAATATTTAAATAAAATCTTGTTTGTGTATGTTAAACGCGCACTTTAATAACCTTATAAAATCTGATTATCATCGAACCATTTTTGGACTTAGGACACATTTTAAAATTTCGCCCGATATTCAGTTACAGCAAATAGAAGCCCGAGTAAATATAAAAACTTTTAAGGTCTAATTTGATCTCAAATTTGGCTGTATGAAGTTGGATACGATATCGATCTAAATGTATTATTTTAGCTACACAAATATGCAATTAGATCCGAATTTCGGTCACATCCAATTAAAGCCACTTGATCTTATTTTATATAAATTAATATAGATTTATATAAATCCATAAAGTCAGATATATTTATGTATAACCTCAGATAAGAAAATGGAGCCGCAATAAATCTTAGATAAAATTAGATTTGAACATTTTAAAAGTCATATATAATTTAATATGATTGGATCAAATTATATATCATTTTATCAAAACTTTTTCACTAGCCTGTTTCACTCAAATTTGATTTGTGAGTGTTTTTTACACCTATTAAAGATTTAAAAAAATATAGATCTAATCGGATCATTTTTGAACTTGGGACCCATATTCCGAGAATCTTTGGTGAAGATCGGTAATGGTCGGTATTGACCGACTATAATTTTCTTACTTGTTTTCTATTGGAGAAAATCTCAACGTCTGAATTGTTTTTTTATAGAAAAAACGATTTAGAATTTGGGATTTAAAAAAAAAAAATGTCTCATAATCTAGATTTTTTCGGAAATTGTTTCCACAGAAAAAATGTCTCATAATCCTAGACGTTTTCTGTTGGAAAAATGACTGAAATGGGAATATCTCAACCCTTATGAACCGATTTGCCTGCAAACTTAAAATATATATAATAGAGACGATTTTAAGATTGCGGTGTCTCGGCTTATCGGCCATATCAGTGTTTAAAAATGTCATTGTCCCCTTATGAAACAATGTGGACCTTCGGCAAAATTTGGGTAACTCCCGAACTAATAGGAATATATAACTCCCGAACTAACAGAAATATCAACACAGGAATATCGTCTAGGCCTGATCAGTAATTGGGGTCTGTTATTCCGCCATATATTGCACACTTCCTCTCTAGATCTTACAGCAATCCCGCACGTCTGATTAAACCAACACTTGTTAATTGTTTTTAACGACATTAGTTTAGATGGAATAAATGACTTAACAATGAGTTCTACAGCAACGTTTACATAAAGAAACAAAGCTTCCAGTAGAAATGCCAAAAAATTCAATTTGCTCAGCCAAACGAGTCTTTTCATAGATAAATATCGAGCGTATAGGCGCCATCTGAGAAACAATGTATATTACCGAATATAAAAGGATGTAGAAAAGATAAGGTAATCCGAGTTGCCGAGAGACACAAATAACTCAACTTTGTACTTGTTAGGATGCGAAGTGAAGAAAAATTTAAGCGTATTTTGGAACTGTTCTTCAACAATCCGTCCAGGAAATGTTGCACACTTATGATTCCGTGAAGAAAAACCTGACCTTGTCTTCACCAAATGGCTAAAATAATTGTCTTCACTTTGCCGTAGACACCTTTCCTGTCTATCAGACTTTTTCATTAACATTTTCATAGAGAATGTGAAGTGCACATCCTGATTAGACCACCCAAATTTGCAAAAATATTTTTAAAAAATTATATCTGTGCAAGAACTGGATCTCTCGGTTGCATACAGGCCAGTCGATTTGACCTTTTGACCCTAAAAGTGACCTAAAAACACTACAAAGATTTAAAGTGCCATAACTCTTAAAATATGCGTTTTTCCAAAAAATGCTATATTAGTTTTATTTTGCAGAATAAGAAAGCAAACATTTCCTTCATACAAATTTTTAGTCAAAGTCTAAGACATCGTGGTGTTTTTGGCGGCTAGAGTAAAAATTTATGTGAAGACTTAATTTAAAACGACCCTCGTTAAAATTTGGACGGAGACTTAAATAGTCGGTGTCCATTATTTTGTAGAGTAAGATATGTAGTTTTCATAAACCAATTACATTTGGAATTTATATGGGTAATTTCATTACAGAAGAGCCCAAAGTTGACTTTGAAGTTTCGATTTTCCAAAGGCTGTATACAAATTTGTGAAATTACTTTGTTTTAAACGACCCCTGTTAAATTTGAATTGAGACTATTGCTTTCCATGATTTTGAAGATTTAGATGTGTACTTTTTTGAAAATATTTGGGGAATTCCAGGCCAAATCACTCGTTTTTAGACCGGACCCGCTTTGATTAATTTTTTGGATATGTTTTAGTTCGTAATAATTTATACCTAGTTGGTGTTGAGTAATCAATTTTTTAAAATGGCGAGGTTGATCGGACATCGGTAATGCCGCATCGGCCTTGAATTTAAAAAAAAACGGATTACAAGAAAAAATATGATTTTTTCCTGTTTTCTCAATTTTTTGGTATTTTAAGTTAAATTTGAGTTCAGTTGGTTACAGAATTTTGTTTTGGAGTAAAATGCCTCTCTAATTAGGTACTAAAAACTTACATTTTTTATACCCTCCACTCTAGTGATAGAGGGTATATATAAGTTTGTCATTCCGTTTGTAACACCTCGAAATATTGGTCTAGGACCTTTTAAAGTATATATATTTATGATCCTCGATCGATTTTAAGTCGATCTAGCGATGTCCGTCCGTCCGTCCGTCCGTCCGTCCGTCCGTCCGTCCGTCCGTCCGTCTGTCTGTCTGTCTGTCCGTCCGTAGAAAACACGCTAACTTTTGAAAGACTTTACAGAGGCTACTGAAGTTTGGCATATATGTTTGTCATTTACCTGGTCAGGTTGGTATTGCAATCCAGCCAAATCGGTCCAGTGGTTCAAAAGTTATGAGCAAAAGAGTAAATTTCGGCAAGGGTATTTCGCGAATTTACGAGATAAAAAACACGATAACTTTCAAAAGACAATAATGAGACTACTGAAGCTTGGCACGTCTGTTTGGTTTTAAATTTCAGCTCAATCGGTCCAGTGGTTCAAAAGTTATAAGCAAAACCTTGAATATCAGATTAGTTTCATCTAAAATGCCACGTGTTTTAACAAGTTTTAAAAGCATTGGTGGTAACTAAACAATGCTTTTTATACTTGTTTAATTTTAAAGCAATGCTTTTTAAACTTGTTTAGTTTCAAAAGCATTGGTAACTTAAAAATTACACTTGAAAAAAATTTTACACTCAAAAAATATTTTACACTCAAAAAAATTTTACACTCAAAAAAAAATTTAGTTTTTTTTACAAAAATTACAATATTTTGTGTACATACGTACGTGCATTCACTCAGAAATATTTTTACAGTAAAACAAACATTACACTCGAAAAAAATTTTACACTCAAAAAAAAAAATTAGTAATTTTTCTTTAAAAAAAAAAAAAAAATGACAAAAAAAGAGTTTTTTACTCAAAATAAAATATTTCTAATCAAAATTGTTAAGTTTTTCACGTTAAAAAATGTACTACCCTTTAAAAAAATGCATTGTGGAGGGTATTCATAGATTCGGCAAAGTCGAATTTAAATTTTCTACTTGTTTATTCTTCAAGTTCAAATGTAATTAGATGAAAGGTATTTTTCATATTGTATTTTGCTAACCTGTTTTAAATTAATGCTAAAAATGCCTGTAAATTTCAACACTCGTTTGAAATCTCCATTTTTAACTCTTCAAAATCGTGGAAACCGATTGAATCCATTAAAATTTTAACGATGGTCGTTTAAAATAAAGTATTTTCACAAATTTGTATACAGCATTTGGAAAATCGAAACTTCAAAGTCAGCTTTGGGGTCTTCTGTAATGAAATTACCTATATAAATTCCAAATGTAATTGGTTTATGAAAACTACATATCTTACTCTACAAAATAATGGACACCGACTATTTAAGTCTCCGTCCAAATTTTAACGAGGGTCGTTTTAAATTAAGTCTTCACATAAATTTTTAATTTAACCGCCTTAAACACCACGATGTGTTAGACTTATTGTTAGGCTAAAAACTTGTATGAAGGAAATGTTTGCTTTCTTATTCTGCAAAATAAAACTTATATAGCATTTTTTGAAAAAACGCACATTTTAAGAGTTATGACACTTAAAAGCTTTGTAGTGCTTTTAGGTTACTTTTAGGGTCAAAAGTTCAAATCGACTGGCCTGTATGCAACCGAGAGATCCAGTTCTTGCACAGATATTATTTTTTATGGCCAATCTATCAGAAACTGCCGGTGGAGCGAACAAAAAAATACTTTTGCAAATCCCATACATTTTTTGGGTGGTCTAATCCTGATCCTCATTCTTACAGTTAACAGGATTTTCTTTGAAAAAAACTTTTTAGAAACTTTTTATTTGTATCCACGCAATATTTTTATTTTCCCGGTATACTAAATAATGTTGTTTTCAATATTTTGGAAATTCTATATTTTGATACCCTTCACTCTTTAAAGGAAGGTATATATCAGTTTATCATTTCGTTTGTAACTCATCAAGGATCGAGGAAAGAACAAATTGTTTTATGATCTAACGAGACCTGTCTTTTAAAATTATCATCACGGTGAAAGTGAGTAGAAAAAGTAACCGTATATTTTAAATAAAAATTTTATTTCTTAATACTATTACTTTTCATTATTCGACCAAAATTTTAGTTTTTTTTACAAATTTTTTTCACCGAAAATAATTTTTGCCAAGTTTTTGCACATTTTTTTTTTTTACTAGAAATAAAAACTAAATTATCAAAATTAACCCAACAAAATGTTTTAACTAAAAATATTATTTTTTTTAAATACACACGGTGAGCCTCTGCGATGTTCAGGTCGACGAAAAGTGTAAATGCAGTTCGATTTATACATGATTAGTTGTCACAAAACTGTTTTCAGCGAAATCGTAGCTGCTCGCATTCGCGAGATATCGCGAAATTATTGATTTTATATTTTAAAAGTTTTGATATTGAAGTTTTTTTAATATTTTCAAAAACTGAGTTTTCATTGTACTTATTTTAAGGTCACAAAACAGTAAACATCGAAATCCTATCTTCTTTAGTTCGCGAGAAATCGCGAAATAACTTTTTTGTCAATTTTTGTTTTTCAACTTTTTCTAGGTTTTTTCAAATGTTGTGGAAAGCTGATATGCACTTTAATGTGTACGTGATCGAAGGTCATAAGGGTGTTGACATCAAAGTTGCAGGTGTACACTGTCGCAAAATATAGCGGAATTATTTATATATTTTATTTTTATTTTTCAATTTTGCATGTTCTTTTTTTTACCACCATATACTTGTCGTTATCTAAATTTTTTTTTTTTTTTGATACCAAAGAAAAAAAAGTAATTTATTATAAAAGCTCGTACAATAATTTTGCGATTTCTCGGGAAATTGATCGTCTATAATTTTTATTCTTGCAGTTTTGTCACCTCTAATAACCTCAAATTCAAACTGCATACCACATTTTTGTCGTTAATTGAAGTATATGTTTTTACAGACCACAAATAACACAAATTAATGAATAAATAGTAGATAACCAATTTTTTTTGCGATATCTCGAAGAATTAAGCAGCTAGAATTTAAATGTTAACAACCTTATGACCTTTGATCAATTGCAAGTCAAAATGCATTTCGTGTTTTTCAACAATGTTAAAGAAACTTCTTTTATTAATCAAAACAAGAAATACCCCCAAAAAGCTGTTTTTCGCTATTTCTCGCGAAAGTGAGCAGCTATAATTTTTTTGGGGGCAGTTTTAATTTCTTCCAGCATGTTCAAATCAAACTGCTTACCACTTTTTTTTATCATTTCTAAAAAACCGGGTTTAAAATATAATAAAAAAAAAAAAATATATATATATAATTACGCGATATCTCGCGAAATTTAGCACCTACAATTTTAATGTCAACAGCTGTGTGACCTTTGATCAACCACAAGTAAAACTGCATACCATGTTTTTATGAAATTTTAAAAAATCATATATGAAGATAAAAACAAAAATAAAAACAGCAAAAAAGTAAAAAGATTTTTCGCGAAATTGAGAAGATATGATTTCGCTATTAACTGTGTTGTGACATGTAAATAAATACAATTAAAACTGCATACCCAGTTTTTGAAGATATTTAAAAAACTTCATTGTCAAAATTTTAGAAAATACAAAAACACTAATTTCGCGATATCTCGCGAATGCGATCAGCTACGATTTCGCTGTTAACAGTTTTGTAACATTTATTCATGTGGAAATCGAACTGCGCTTACACTTTTCGTCGACACTAAAGTTCAACCTGAACATCGCTGAGGCTCACCGTGTACATATCATTGCAATAATCATTATTACAGGATGGTATTTAAATATTCGACATTGCTGGATTTACCATTTTCACTTGTTTTTAATGAATTTTCTGAGAATAAACAATGTTAAAGAAGAACATTATAGCCCAGTGTGTAACCTTTTGACTTTAAAATTTTGTATATTACATGTCATTATACAAATGAAGACACATCTCAACCAACAGTTTGTTTTGTTTATGATTAATGTGTTAATATGTGACTTTTTCATTTCTTTGTTTATTTAAACAAAGTGCCTCATAATCTTAAGATTTTTCATCTACTTCTACTGCGATATTTTACATATGCAGATGAAAAGTAAATTAAACAGACACCATATGTCAGAAATGCGAATTATTTAAATGAAGGTGTGGGTTAAAAATAATTAAGGTGACAATTATTTTTTTAGAGTTGGAAAAGTCGATTGGTAACACCGCCTGACAGCCAATGTTAATCATGAACCGGAGTATACACCTACCTCTTAATTAGGAGATGAAGTAGAGTCAAACTGCATTTAAAGTTTTTCATTTCGTGATCCTGTTTCCTTTTAAAAGGACTTCAAAATTTTAAAGGATAACATTTGTAAAATATTTTTCAAATATTTTCACTTGTCTTATAATGTCACTACTGATAGAAAATGAAAGAGGTGAACATTCGCTAATTTTTTAATTTTTCCATTTTTTTCAAAACTGTATTAATATATTTTGTAAAAAATTTTAAATGTTTTAATAATGTTTTGAAAGGACATTACTTACATACTTTGTTCCTTATATGCAAATATAACAAAATGGGAAAATTGCCCGAGATCCTCTTCTTTTATTTACCATCACTAGTGGCAGGCGCGGATCCATGGGGGGAAATAAATCCCCCCCCCCAAAACCGAATACCAAAAAAAAGGGAAAAAAAGAAAAAGAGAAAGAGAAAAAAACTGAAAGGAATGGAAAGAAGAGGAAAGGAGACGGAAAAAGGAAAGTAAGAAAGAAAAGGAAATATTATAAGAATTTTTTTCTAAGAAAAATGTCTAAGAATCTTAAAATTTTTCTAAAGGAAAATGTTTCGGAATGTAAAAAGTCTCGGAATATTAATTTTTTTTTTATTCCACACCAAATGTCCCGCTACAGAAAAACATGTGTCCCGAAAATTTCTGAATATGTTGTTTGGATAGCCATATATGGAACTAAGAAAATTGCGTTTTTAGATTTTCTATTTTTCAAAAACTGGGCTTAGAAGGCGTGGTCAAATATTGGAAAAATGGTCAAATTTGTAGCGAGTTGACTTGATTAAATATTTATCACATTAAAACGGAAAGCACCACAATCTCAAAAATTTACATTCTTATATAGTTTTGTATGGGCTATCGATTAAATTTTTTTTTTTTTTGGAAAATTTTCAGAACCCGTTCTGAAATTTTCCATTTTTTAAAAATGTCAATTTATTAAAAAACATGCCACTTTTTTTTTCTTTTTTAAAATTTTTTTTTAAGTTTAGATGTTTGTCCATCCACACAAAAAAATTCAGAAACACGTTCTTCGTTTTTTTCGAGAAAATCGCATTTGAACATTAAATTTCATAACAATTTTGTAATTTGCTTGTATTTTCTTGATTTAACGTTGCGAATGAGTAATATCAATTGCACAAATATTACTCATTCGCAACGTTAAATCAAGAAAAAACAAGCAAATTGCAAAATTGTTATGAAATTTAAAGTTCAAATGCGTTTTTTTCGAAAAAAAACGAAGAACGTGTTTCTGAATTTTTTTGTGTGGATGGACAAATATCTAAAAATTAAAAAAGAAGAAAAAAAGTGGCATGTTTTTTAATAAATTGACATTTTTAAAAAATGGAAAATTTCAGAACGGGTTCTGAAAATTTTCAAAAAACAAAAATTTTAGTCGATAGCCCATACATAACGATATAAGAATGTAAATTTTTGAGATTGTGGTGCATTCCGTTTTAATGTGATAAATATTTAATCAAGGCAACTCGCCACAAATTTGACCATTTTTCCAATATTTGACCACGCCTCCTAAGCCCAGTTTTTGAAAAATTTAAAAACCAAAATCGCAATTTTCTAAGTTCCATATAGGGCTATCCATACAACCTATTCAGAAGTTTATGGTAATTTTTCTAGACAAAAAATTTTGGAAATTTTTCTATTGGAAACCTTAAGAAATTTTTTATAGGAAGAGTTTAAATTTTTTTTTTTAGAATTTTTTAGGAAAAAATCTAAAAATTTTTCTATTGGAAAATTCTGACATTTTTTTTATTGGAAAAATATCACAATTTTTCTATAGGAATTTTTTTTCTATCACAATTTTTCTATAGGAAAAGTTTCAGAATTTTTTTATAGAAAAAAATCAAAGAACTTTTTATTAGGCAAAATCTAATAAATCTTCTTTGAAAAAAGGAGAATTATAATTATCAGGTGGGTAAAAAGAAAAGAGTAAAAGAAAAATGCATGCGAATTTTATACTCTTGCCCAAAACATTAAATCATGATAATGTTTTGCGGAAGATTTGGGTGTACTTGCCAAAGCAAAGTTTTTTTTAGAAAAACTAATGTTATATTACTTTGCTATTCCATGCAAAACGAATTCAAATATCAGTCGAGGACCCCATTAAAAAACCAAAAGAGCTGTACATTTCGTAAGTGAGTGCAAAAATAAGTGCAAAAAAGTGTTTTTACATTTTGGAGAGTATAAAAGATTCGGCACCAAAGAATACAACACTCTCACTTGTTTTATGTACATTTGATAAACAAATGGAACATTTGTTTGCGAAAAGCTTAGACTTGGTGAAAAAACAGTTTTTGTAAAATAATGACTTTTTTCACGAAAAACAAAATTATGTTAAAAAAATTTAATGAACCCAAAATTTTTGGTGAACAAAAATTTTGATGAAAAAAAGTTTTTGATAAAAAAATATGATAAAAAAAATACGATAAAAAAAAATTACGAAAAACAAAATGTGATGAAAAAAAATTGATGAAAAAAAAAATTATGAAAAAAAAAAATTGATAAAAAAAAATTTTATGAAAAAACAAAAAAATTGATGAAAAAAAAATTTGAGGAAAAACAAGTAGAAAAATTAAATTCGACTTGGCCGAATCTATGAATACCCTCCACAATGCCCTTTTTAAGTTATAGTAAATTTTCTAGAGTGAAAAAATAACATTTTTGATTAGAAATATTTTATTTTGTGTAAAAAAACTTTTTATTTTAACTAATTTTTGAAAAAAAAATAATTTACTAAATTTTTTTTTGAGTGTAAAATTTTTTTTGAGTGTAAAATTTTTTTTGACTGTATTTTTTTTTTCCTTTAGTGTAAAAATATTTTTGCGTGACAAAAATGCGATGTAAAATATTTTTGTGACTTACCAATGGTTTAAAAACATGTTTAACGGGTTTTCAACACGTGAATTTAAGGTGAGGCGAATCTGAAATTTACGGTTTTGCTAATAACTTTTGAACCACTGGACCGATTTGGCTGAAATTTAAAAAAAACCGGGCCTAAAGAACGACAAATATATATGCCACACTTCAGCACCCTCAGAATTGCCGTTCGAAAGTTACCGTGTGTTTTATCTCGTAAATTCCAAAAAAACCCTTGCCGAAATTCACTCATTTGCTTATAACTTTTGAACCACTGGACCGATTTCGCTGAATTGCAATACCAACCTGACCAGGTAAATGCCCAACATATATGCCAAACTTCAGGAGCCTCCGTAAAGTCTTTCAAAAGTTAGCGTGTTTTCAACAGACAGACAGACAGACAGACGGACAGACGGACAGACGGACGGACGGACGGACGGACATCGCTAGATCGTCTTAAAATCGATCGAGGATCATGAATATATATACTTTATGGGGTCCTAGACCAATATTTCGAGGTGTTACAAACGGAATGACAAACTTATATATACCCTCTATCACTAGAGTGGAGGGTATAAAAAATTTTTTGATGAAAAAAAAAATTTTATGAAAAAGAAAATTAATTAAAAAAAAATTAATGAAAAAAAAATTGATGAACCAAAAAATTTATGAAAAAATAATTTATAAAAAAAAAAAAAAAATTGATAAAAAAAAATGATGAAAAAAAAATTTTATGAAGAAAAAAAATTGATGAAAAAAATGATTAAAAAAAAAATTTGATAGAAAAAAAATTTTACTAAAAAAAATGATGAAAAAAAAATGATGAAAAAAATTTATAAAAAAAAAAATTTTATGAAAAAAATTGATGAAAAAAAAATTTTATAAAAAAAAATGATGAACAAAAAGTTTGATGAAAAAAAAAAATTTATGAAAAAAAAAAAAATTTGATGAAAAAAAAAGTTTAATGAAAAAAAAAAGTTTAATGAAAAAAAAAATTGATGAAAAAAAAAATTTGATGAAAAAAAAAGTTTAATGAAAAAAAAAGTTTAATGAAATAAAAATTCATGAAAAAAAAAATTTATTAAAAAAAAAAAAAATTTTTGGTAAAAAAAATAATTATGTTACTTTTAATTCACCAGCTGATGAAAAACGGTTTTATTCACCACGAGGTGAATTATTATCTAAGTTACAAACCCGAGTTATTTAGGTTTTAGGAAAATGAAAATAGTAATTCTTGTTTACTTTTTCCTTAATTGCTAGCTTATATAGTCAAACTGTGGCGTCCTGGAATTTTTTAAAATTAGACACCAGCCTAAAAACATTATCATGTTAAAAGGAAAGAAATTATGTGAGAATTTTTTTCTAGGAAAAATGTACAAGAATCTCAAAATTTTTCTCTTGGAAATGTTTTTAAATCTTAGAATTTTTTATAGGAAAGAAAATCTCGGAACCTTTAAATTTGTCTGTAGGAAAAATAAGAAAATTTTCTTAGTGTTGTTTATGTGAGTCCAGATCGAGCTCTAATTATATTTGCTATAAGAGTTCAAGTTGAAAAAATGCAGAGGAAAAATTGAATTTGTAAAAATTATAGACATTTCTTGTATTCCCATACCGGTTTCAAACACTCCACTTAGTGTTATCATCAGTAGGATTTTAAATGTCGGTTTGTTTTGTTAATGGAAATTGTTTTTTATATATGTATGTGAATATTTATAGTTTCTACAGAATATATTTTAACACTTTCCAACACTACAATTATATTTTCAGCAATCTCAACCTCACCTCATACTTTCTTTCAACTTTTTTGTCCCTTACACTATTTCGGAAGGGTGACCAACATGATCAGGAATTGCAGACACAAATGAAGCCATTTGCATTTTCTGTTTCGGAGACGTGCCTAATGGCGACATATTTTGTCATTAATTTCATTTGATTTTTTTTGTGAGTACAGATCACAGGCTCTAATTATATTTGTTATAAGGGTTCAAGGGAATATTTGCTAATTTTTTATACCCCACATCCACAGTATGGGGGTATACTCACTTTGTCATTCCGTTTGTAACGCTTAAAGATATCGGTCGGGGACTCCGATATGTGTCGTTTCAATTTGCGTAGTTTCGATGTTGCGTCTTTCAAAACTTTCGGTGACTTTGAAGTTCAAACATTTTCTTCTACTTCGCGTTGAAAAGATAAATCGTCAGAGCTTCGACTTGCGTCGTTAATATTTATTTGTTAACATAAACATGTATGCATGATCTATGATTGATTCTAAGTCGTTCTATGAATGTCCGTCCGTCCGTCCGTCTGTATAAAACACGATTCAGTCCAAAATAAAGGAGCTAGACACCTGAAAATTGGCAAGAATATGTCTAATATTCATAGCCCGGTTAAGTTCGGAAATGGGCAAAATCGGGCCAGGGGAAAAAAAGTTTCCCCTTAAAAACTCTTTAAAAACGCCATTATTACATTTTTTTTTGCCATTTTTGTTAAACAAATGAAACCTTTTTATGTCAGAAGAAGTTTAAACTCCTGCACTTAGACCCAGGGGGCTGAAAAATTTAGTTTTTTTCTGCCCTCCCTTTTGTGAGCGTGGATTTAAAAAAATCATAAAAATAATGAGAAAATGGTATTAATTAATTGCAAAACGCATAATAAATAAATTAGTTAACATTTATCGCGATGGGGAAGGTATCCCCCACAACCCCCACCCGACCCCTCCCAAAAAAACGACCCTGGATTTTTTTTATATTATTTAACATGTTGGAGGGTATCAAAGATTCGGCATAGCCGAATGTAACACTCTCACTTGTTTATTTTTTATTTGTTCATATCAGGAAAAATTATGTGAATAATGTCCTTTCAAAATAAATAAATTGGGAAAATTAGCTGAAAACTTAAAAGTCCTTTTAAAAAGAAACAGGATCACGGAATGAAAAATTGTAAACGCAGTTTTACTACAATAAGTTTCTAGTTTCAAACGTAGACTATCCAGTTCGTGTTAAACGACTTTTTTTTATTTTTGTCGAACGTTGTAATTTTATAATTTAACAAAAAATTCCTGTGAAATCTAAGGAACAGAGAAAACAACACTTTTCCCAAATTACATTTTGTTAGAATCCCATAATTTTTTTATGTAAGATTTCATTCAATTTGTTGCCACCCTAATTTTAATTCTTCTGCCTTAACAAAATATATATGATTCTTTTGCTTTATTACAATATTTAACTTTTTAATGAGCATCATATCACAATGACAAGACTTTTGTGCACAAAAAAATATAAAATACTTTATGTGATTTAACAAAAGCAATAAAGACACACAGTTAAATTACATTTAGACAGACAGACAGAAAGAAAGAAAGACAGTTAGACGACAATAAGGATTAACCCTTTTCTCATTTGAATGTATTTATATTGCATTGTTTTATTCTTTTGTTTTAAATCATAAAAAGAAAAGTTTTCTTGACGCATTATTAAAGGTTTTTTTCTTTTTTGGTGAGATAAGCCACATACAGTAGTAAGGATTAACATATATTTATGTGGGTATTGTTGCTTGAAATGAAAATATTTACGCTAAGATATACCAGAGGTTCTCAACGAGTAGTGTGAAAGATTAAAAAAAAAAGACAATTCTTAAATGTGTAATTTAAAAGGTTGATATGGCCTTGCAACGATGTAGGATTTATTTGTACTCTCAAGGATGAAACTTAAAATTTATATAAAAGAGACAATTGTAAATTAAAAATTAAAAATTTTGTTGTACCCTTATCAGGATCGGACACAGCTCTTTAGGGGGTAAGTTTTTTTTTAACTCAAGCTCCATTTCTAAGAACCACCCAAAACCTTAAAAATGGTTATGGTTATGTAATGCATTACAAAGTAATGCATAGACAAGAAAAATGTTAAAATGTGCTTTGATTTTTCCCTACCACTTACCATATGCATAACTTTTTAGTATTTTTCATTCAAATTTTCTGGCTATGCACTACATGGTAATGCATTACATAAGCATTTCCATTTTGAAGGTTTTGCTGCTCAATTCTGTAGATCAGATTACAGATATGTTTCATAACTAAAATTTAAGACACAACTGTTTTAAACTCGTTCCAGAACACTTCCAAAGCATTCTCCAAGCCTTAAAATTTTTCGTAACAAAGTTTTCAAATTTACCGATTTTTAATTACAAAATTTTTTTACATTTTAAAAAACAATTTTTCTTTTATAAAAATTTTCAGATTTCCAATAAAAAATCTTTAAAGAATCTAGATTCTGTTCTATTATTTCCAAAAATAATCTCCAGTTAAAAAAAAAACTCTTAAAAAAATCATTAATAATTTTGGTATAGATAACACTGTGCAACAAGAAAAATGAGCCTCAATGGCTTCAACGCCATATGAAAGTAGACCATCAAGTGAACAAAATCACCAAAGGGTTTTGAAAAGTCAGTTCGGATTTCTTTTTTATAGCCCACTGAAGTTTTTATTTTTTTATCAAAGGCGTTTGGATAACGTCAAAAATACTATAATAAGAACACATCTGAGCTTCAAAATATGATCTGATGTCTCCAGTGAAATTTTATAGCGGTTCTTTTCTTAGAACATTTTAACCCTCTAACTGCAATTTTAAGGGGTCATTTTAGTCCTTTTTTAAAAACTAAACACAGAAATCTAATAAAACGACCATTTAGAGCAATGGTTCCCAACCTTTTTTGCGCCATGTCCCACTTTTAAGTTAAAAAAACTACAATGTCCCCCCAATGTACACTCAAGAAAAATTTGTAAATTTTTCAAATTTATTTTAAACATCAAAATTTAATTGTGGTTAAGCAAACTTTATGTTAAAATGATCGCTTAAACAAAGTTTTTAGAAAAATGCTTCAACAATCAACTAAATAATTCACCTAAAACAATATCTTTTTTGGTTTATTTAACAAAAAAAAAAATTAAAAACTTGCTCGTTGCCCCCCTGAAGCATTCAAATTGCCCCCCAGTGGGGCGAGAATCAAAGCTTGGGAACCATTGATTTAGAGGGTTAAAATGTTCTACAAATATTTTCCTCATAAAATTTCACTAGGGGTTGTCGAATGTTCAAAGTTTCTGCGACATACGCAAAGTGCTTAAAAAGGGTCAAGTATAAATAACACCGCTCTACAAATCTGAGGTTTGTCGCTGCGTTTTGGATGAAACCAAAAAAATTTGATAGGGTTTGGTGCCCCGATTCCAAAACGGTCACTAAAATTTTTCTATCACGTCACAATTTTGAGAAAACCGCGGTTAAAGTGTCAAAAAATGCCCATTTTGACCATTTTTGAACGCCTATAAAATAAGATCCTGACATGCAAATGACTTGGTAACAAGCTCATTCGAAAGTTTGTAGTTTTCTCTTTCAGACAAGATCGAATCTTCTTGGAATTTAATTTTCTAAAGTGGTAAAAAAATCATTAGCCACAAGTGCTTTAAATCTAAAATTTACGTATTAATTTGTATGGAAATTTGTCAAAAAACACTGTGTAAATAAACTAAATATTGAAAAAATGGAAGGTTTTTTGCTCATGATTTGTTTACCATTTTCGAAAATTAAATTTTTAGAACATTTTATCTAATCTTTAAGAGAAAATTACAGGCTTTCGAATGAGCTTGATACCAAGTCATTTGCATGTCAGGATCTTATTTTATAACCCAGCAAAACTTTGGTAGTGGGTAGTGATTATATAACACATTACCAGGTAATGTATATTAGGGTGGGTCGATGAAATGCATATTTGCAAATCTCGTGTACTAATAGCAAAAACTCGACGTGCATTTTAGAGCTGATAACGGAAAAAATCATGAAAAAATTTTAGGAGGGTACTTTTAGGCCTCTACAAGCGGTTTTAGTTCGCGGTTTTTGGAAAAAAAATATTTTTTTTAATTTTATAAAAATATTTTAAAAATTAAGTAAAATAATGCTTATTACGAAACAAGTTCCAAAAAAAATTTATCGCGCCAATTTTAGCCCGTGGATGCATTTTTATGCCCAGGAAAGTTCAATTTATATATTTAAAAAAAAATATTTTTTATTTCATAATAGCACTCAAATGGTGCATAAGGCCGATTTAAGAACATGAATTATAAAAATAAAAAAATTGCGGGTATTTATAGCAATCCACAAGTGCAAAAAATTCGCAAAAAAATTAAAAATGGGTATGAAAATTTTGGTAAAATAAAGCGTTTTAAGAAAATAATAAAAAAACAAAATAAATTATAACAATCCGCAAGTGCAAAAAATTTGCAAGTAACAAAAAAAATTAAAAAAATGGAAAATTGGGTACTAAATTTTTGGTAAAATAAAGCGTTTTCAGAAAAAAAAAAATACAAAAAAAATATATTAGATCAATATGGTCCATGGATGCATTTTAAAATCTGAAAAGTTTATTTATTTTATGGAACGTTTAATATCAAACAAAAAAAAAACATCAGATTTTCCAAACGCATCCATGGACCATATTGATCATCTAATATATTTTTTTTGTTTTTTTTTCTGAAAACGCTTTATTTTACCAAAAATTTAATACCCAATTTTCCATTTTTTTAATTTTTTTTGTTACTTGCAAATTTTTTGCACTTGCGGATTGTTATAAATAGCCGCCAATTTGTTTTGTTTTTTTATCATTTTCTTAAAACGCTTTATTTTACCAAAATTTTGATACCCATTTTTAATTTTTTTGTAATTTGCGAATTTTTTGCACTTGTGGATTGCTAAGTATAAATACCCGCAATTTTTTTATTTTTATCATTCATGTTCTTAAATCGGCCTTATGCACCATTTGAGTGCTATTATGAAATAAAAAATATTTTTTTTTTTTATATATATAAATTGAACTTTCCTGGGTATAAAAATGCATCCACGGGCTAAAATTGGCGAGATAATTTTTTTTTGGAACTTGTTTCATAATAAGCATTATTTTACTTAATTTTTAAAATATTTTTAAAAAATTAAAACAAATATTTTTTTCCCAAAAACCGCGAACTAAAACCGCTTGTAGAGGCCTAAAAGTACCCTCCTAAAATTTTTTCATGATTTTTCCCGTTATCAGCTAAAAAATGCGCGTCGAGTTTTTGCTATTAGTACACGAGATTCGCAAATATGCATTTCATCGACCCACCCTAATGTATATACCTTATTTGTAGCATTATTTTAGGATTTCTTACCAAACATTTGTTCCACAACGTATTATTTTAAAGTGAAAAATAATGCATTACTAATAATTTGCTACGTAATGCATGATTATTGGAAAAAATGTATTTCATATTTATTATTTCTAAACATTAAATCATGGATGACTTATATTTGGTTACATTATGTATTATTTGAAAGTTTGAAATAATGCATTATTTTTAATTGGATGCATAATGCATTACAATAACATAAAAAATAATTATTTTATAAAAAATGCATAAGTTTAAACTAGAGATGGGCTCACGACAGGAAATTTCTAACGACACACACTTACGAGCATATTTTATCTACTTACACTCACTTACAATTGTTAAACGTTGATACACCTTTTATGAGTTTTTAATAATTAAACTTTATTTATTTTATTATTCTATAATCTACCCTAACTTAAACTATCTTACTCACTAATACAATTATACTTTAAGAGAGCGTAACGTGTACATGTATTCTACGTACCGTGTGAATACTCGTAGTCAGCAGTTTACCTGACTAGGCCATGCAGTAATTGTGTGGACAATTACTGTGGGAAATTTTATGTAGACGTATAAAAGTCTAAAGACGTATCAAATGTCGTCTGGGCAGAATTCACATAAAAACGTTGGTACGTGGAGTATGTAAATAATAACCGAACATTATACACGCTACACCTCCCTTTTACAAAAGAATGAATTTATATTTAATAAATTTATTCTATGTTCTATCTTAATTGTTCAATATATTTATCATAACTTTTATTTTTATTTTATTTTGTAATTTTATTAGCATTTTTAAATTAATAATCTTTTCGTCTTACTCTGTCTAGATGTACCGTCATTGTCTTGTCGTTAGCGTCCTTTATAGTACAGTTATTTTTATCATCTAAATTTATTACCTTATATGGGCCCTTATACAGACTATCTAATTTATGTCCTACATTTTTTAAATATACTAGATCATTAATGTTTATCCCTATGCTATTCTTATTCCTATCGTATAGTTTTTTCATTTTCATCTTGCTACTCTCGATGAGTTCTTTAGCTCTCTTGTGGGCTACCTGTAATCTAAATTTGATTTCCTTATCGTATGCGTCCAAGTTATATATTGGATCTATTTCCGCATTAGAAAGAAAGTCGTATAGATAAGGTATTTTACCGAACACCAACTCGTATGGGCAATAATCATGCACCAATGATGGAGTTGTGTTGTAACAAAATGTAAAATATTTCAACCATTCGTCCCAATCAGTTTTATCGACTGATATGTATGAACGAATGTATTCATTAAATGTTCTGTGGCTCCTTTCCACAGTTCCGAGAGTTTGATGATGATAAGCTGTTGAAGTAATATTTTCTATCTTCAGCAGCTTACATACTTCATCAAAAATTTGATTTTTATACTCAGTGCCCATATCTGTAACTATTCTCCGCATGGGTCCGTATATGAGTATACAGTGGTCAAATATTGCTTTTGCAATTACCTTCGCACTTTTGTCAATGGCAGGTATAGAGATTAAATACTTCGTCAGGTCACAAATAATTGTGACAGCATACACATTGCCATTTTCCGATTTAGGTAACGGTCCAATGGTATCTATTTGTACAATCTCAAACGCATTGATAGGAGTTGGAGTTTTAATCATTTCCTCCTTTGTGTTCCTAAATGTCTTGTTTGTTTGACATTTAGTACATGACTTAACGTATTTGGTGACGTCTTTTGTCATGTTTTTCCAAGAATACTTTTTTCGTATCTTGTTTAATGTACGAGTTATCCCTGGATGGCCACCCCAGATTGGATCATCGTGATATTTTCGTATAATTGATTCCTTATCGTTATTATCTGTAATCTTTGTTATTCTGGGCGTCAGTTCAATTTTTACTCTCTTGAGAATTTCATTTCCCTTTTTCTTATATTCAGTGATCCGTATTCTTTCGAATATATCGTCATTTAATGACTGCTGCAGCTTTTCCATATTGTTATCAACTGCTAATTTTTCAAGCATTGGAAATAATTGAATTAAGTCAATTTTTCCATTATTGATAAGTTTATCTATTTTAATTTTGATCACTTTATTTTCATTATTTTTATAGTCGACTTTAATTTTCTGTAAACATATATATTCGCCATTTATCGTTAGTTTGGCACTTTGTTTACTTCTTCTTGCACTGAACGCCTCATATATTTTTAAATCTTCTTTTATTTTTTCTTTATTTGTTGAGTTTGACTCTTTCTCATTGTTAGCTTTCTTACTCTGCTGTCTTGTTGTAACTTTAAATACTTTATCAGCTTGTCCCTTTATTTTCTTGATTTCTTCGAAATCTATTCTTGACAAAGCATCAGCAGTATGGTTATCTTTACCCCTCAAGTACTCTACGGTAAAATCATACTCCTCTAAATCTAATCGAATTCGCGTCAACTTGGACGACGGATTTTTCATAGCAAACAAATATGATAATGGTCGATGATCCGTTTTGACCAGGAATTTTGTACCATAAATATATGGTCTGAAATATTTAATGGCCCAATGAATGGCCGCTAATTCCTGTTCGATTGTAGATTTATTGCTTTCGCCTCTGGTAAAAGACCGTGAGGCGTATGCAATAGGTAGTTGTAATCCATCGTACTCTTGGCTTAGTACGGCACCGCATGCATATTTGCTAGCATCGGTTGTAATACAGAATTGTCTGTCAAAATCTGGATATTGTAAAATTTCTGGACTCATTAATGAATCCTTCAAGTATCTGAAAGCTTTTTCACACTCTTCGGTCCACTCGAATTTTGCATTCTTTTTACATAGCCTCGTTAATAGTCGAGAATGTTCCGCAAAATTGGAAACAAAACGTCTATAGTAATTACAAAAAGCTACAAACCGTTTAGTTTCGTCGGCATTTTTAGGTACAGGATAGTCTTGAATTATCTTGAATTTGCTATCATCTGGAAGTATGCCTTTATCTGTACACTTGTGTCCTAAATAGGTCACCTCGTGACTGAAAAATGAACACTTTCCTGGATGAAGTTTTAGATTATATTTTCGGCACGTCTCGAATACATCTGTTAAATTCTTCAACATGTGATGTTCTGAACGACCCAATACAACTAAATCATCCATGTATAAAAATGCTTGGGCTGGTGAAAGTCCAGCAAATGCAATCGTCATCATTCTTTGGAATGAGTTTGGAGCTATTTTAAGTCCATATGGTAGACGATTGAAACGAAATGAACCTTTATCCGTTGAAAATGATGTTATATCTCTTGAATTTTCATCTAATTCAATTTGATGAAATCCGGATGTTAAATCAAGGCAAGAGAAAAATCTAGCTTTACCCAATTGGTCAAGAATATCATCTATTCTTGGTAATGGAAATTTATCCGCAATTAATTTTTTGTTGATACCTCTGTAATCTACTACTAATCGCCATCTTTTCTCAGTATTTCCCGGTAAGGATTTCTTTGGTACCAATAGAATAGGACTATTGTACTCAGAAGCTGAAGGTTCTATTATATCATCGTTTATCAATTTGTCAACCTGTTTGGTAATTTCCTCTTTATGTGTGTGAGGTATTCTGTAATTCTTAATGTACGTAGGTTCACTATCCTTTAGCCGTAGTTTTTGTTTATAAAAATTATTGACAGATATTTTCTCAGTTTCTAGCGCGAAAACATCAATGTACTTTTTGCATATTTCTTCTAGTTCCGGCCTGACAAAAGCTGGAAATTTTCTGGACAGTATTTGCAATTTAGCCTTGTCATTCTGTTCCTCAACTGGAACTATTGTATCATAGTCGTTTAGACTTTCAGTTTTTATATGAACATTCGGTATAATTATATTATCGGATGTGGTATTTATCACCCTTACGAAAGGTTGTACGGTATTCACAATTGTATTTGTAATGAATATCCCATTTTGAAGTTCTTGGTTTGGGATTAACACTTCTTTTTCCGAACTCTGAATGTTTATCGTTCTAATTACCTCTGATCTTGCAGGTATTGATATTGAATTAATACTAGGTGAATTGATCATTGGAATAGAAATTTTTTCAGGATAGTCATTTGGTCTTAAAATTAACCAATCTTGACTCTCTTGATAGTCCAGTACACAATTGTAATTTCTAAAGAAATCGAGACCGAGTATTCCATCAGATGGAATAGGAAAATCACCTTTCACCACATGAAATTCATGTTCTATTAATAGACCATTAAATTTTAATTTCGTTCTGACTTTTCCAAGTGTATATGTTATACCTTGACCTATGCCGTGCAGGCTTGTTGTTATATCTGTATTTATTGAAGTATCATTTATTTGCCCATTTTTTATTACTGAGATATCCGCGCCAGTATCAATCAAAAATACTAATTTTCCATTATTTAATGTTGTATTTAGGGAGATGTATGATGTTAAATTCAAATTCATACTAAAAATTTTACCGCTTGTTCCATTTCCGTTTAATGAGTACTTGGGGATTGTATATTTTCCGTATTTTCATGTGTTATTCGGACGTTACGTCCTCTAATACTGTTATTATAACCATTATTGTTACGATTATTATAATTACTATTATAATTGTTATTTCGTTTATTTCCGCGGTTACTATAATTTCGATTATAGTTACGACCATTGTCACGATTGTAACCACCACGACCGCGTCCACGGCCATAATTGTTGGATTTGTAATGAAATACATTGGAGCTCGAAGCGCCTGAGTCCGTACAGGAATTAACGAACTTTGAAACTGCATCGTTCATTGTCGCAAAATTCCCAGACTCCATTATGAGCTTTACTCTTTCATTTGACGCATTTTTCGTCATAGCCTTTACTGCGGCTTGGGTCGAGTATTTTTCTGCTGTTGTGTGTGGCAATCCATCAGCTATGTATGCGTTTGACAATGCTTTTGTCAAATCTTCGATCTCTGCTGTAAAAGCATTGGCTGATCGATTATTTTGCTTCACGTTCATTAGCTTAGCGGTGAGTACTTCAGTTGATTCACCTTTAATAGTTCCCTTTAGTTTGCTAATAACTTGCTGAATTGTAGTTTCAGTTGAAATTAATGTTCGTGAAGAACCTTTTAATTTTGTTTTTATCAAATTCATTGCAATCTCTTCATGAGCTTCTTTTAGTGTATCCACCAATGTTAAAGCATCAAGAAATGATTGCAGATTTTCGGGTTTGCCATCGAAATCCGGAAGGATTCTCGAAGCTAGACCAAGGAATTCTGTAATAGTTTGTGGCATTTTAGCTTGCAATGCCGGTACTGGTCTTGGAAAAACGATTTGTTCGTGTAGTGACGAGGAAATCGGAATATCAATTCCCTTCTTAAGTGTCACTGCTAAGAATTTTTCTCTAATATCTAGGAAGAAAGCCTCAGCCACTATTTGGTGAGACTTAGTAAGTCTAGAATAGTTAACATTAAATAGAACCCTTATTTGTTCTAGTCTCTCTATGAGATTATTGACATGTTTGTCGACAGTTTCAGGCTTAGTGTCCCTGTCTATATTCAAACATTTGTGGGACTTTAAAAATTCCTCTTTAATTGTCCTTGCCCTAAAAATAATTTGTTCCCATTCCATTTATGGGACGATGTAGAAGGCAAAAAAAATTAGGTAAGGTTTGTTAACATGAGGTTAACAAAAAAAATTAAACTTTTTCCAGACCGTTTTAGGTAAGGTTTGTTAGCATGAGGTTAACAAAAAAATTAAACTTTTTCCAGACCGTTTGCAAATGATGCTGCTCGGATATAATTCTTTCGCAGAGACCTCTTGTGTAATTGATACAGGGTCGTCATCAATTGCAAAGCCAAAATCACAATAATAATAATAAAGTAAATTATCGGGAATTCAATTTCCACCCTTACTTCATTAATAACGTTGGCATTAGGATTCTCCACTTTAGATTCCTTGCCCCCCATATTCAAAAAGATTAAGAAATTATTTTATTTTTAAGGTCGTGTTAAGCAATAAATAAAAAAAAATGGAATATATGCTATTTTCCTCCGCTATCCGTGTCCTCTGGAGCACCGATCTCAGAAGCAATAGCATATATCGGTTGTCACCAATTAACAACCGAACTGGTTATTCATTCTTTATTATTATACTACTGGAGGGACTCGTAAGTATCACAGTAGTTTATTATTTGTTAGTATTTGTACTGGAAAGATTACTAATGTTTCCAGTACATGTAATATGTTAGTTTTGCTTTTTTTTTTCATTTAAGTTCTAAGTTATTTATTATTATTTTTTTTTTTTTTTTTTTTTTAGAATTTATTTCAAATTTATAAAAAAATTAGCTTTGTTTTTCAATTTTATAAAAAAATTATTATTATACATTTTTTTTTTTTTTTTTACATTGTTTTTTCTTTTTCATTTACATTACCATTTGTTGTTGCTGGCTGCTGCTGGTGCTGTTGTTGCTGCTGTAATTGTTGTTGTTGTACTTCCAGATGTTGTAGTTGTACTTGCAGATAAATTGGTCAATTGGTTTAGTTTCATTATTTAATGCACCCAAATGTTGTCATATTAAAGTTGATGCGCCATAATTATCTTCTAAATTTGTGCAAAGTGGTTGTGTTTGTTGTTATAGCTATAGTCGTAACAGCATTTGTAGATGTTGTTGGGGTAGGTTTGTAGATGTTGTTGTTGATTCAAATTTGTTGTGTAGGTAAATTGATTTGTAGATTTGTAGATGTTGTTGTTGATTCAAATTTGTTGTGTAGGTAAATTGATTATCCAAAACTTGCAAGGATTCTTTAACATAGCGTTATTGTTGTAATTCTTTTTATTTTTTTTTTCGTTTAATGTTGTATATTCATTTCTCTGGTTGTAATAGTCCCATATGTTGTTAGCGGGTTGTTGGGATAGCTGTTCTTCATGGTTTTCATTTTTTTTTTGATTGTTTTTATTTAATTAGGAATGTTTAAAAGAGTTCTATCCAATTTTGTTTTTTTAACACCAACTATAATTAATTTTTTTTTTTTGTTTAATATTTTTAATTAATTTTTCTGTTTATGCGGATTCAATTTTGTTTATTATCACAAAGTTTTTGTTTTATTGTTTGGCAAGATCGCCATGTTAAACGTTGATACACCTTTTATGAGTTTTTAATAATTAAACTTTATTTATTTTATTATTCTATAATCTACCCTAACTTAAACTATCTTACTCACTAATACAATTATACTTTAAGAGAGCGTAACGTGTACATGTATTCTACGTACCGTGTGAATACTCGTAGTCAGCAGTTTACCTGACTAGGCCATGCAGTAATTGTGTGGACAATTACTGTGGGAAATTTTATGTAGACGTATAAAAGTCTAAAGACGTATCAAATGTCGTCTGGGCAGAATTCACATAAAAACGTTGGTACGTGGAGTATGTAAATAATAACCGAACATTATACACGCTACACAATCACGTGAGTAAATTTAATACAAAATTACTTTTTCACTACTCGTAACACCTTATATATTATCTTCTGGTATGCTATATTATGTACCTTACTCGTAACCTATAAAATATCATATATTTTACACCTTACTCGTATTCTTCGTTATAAATTTATGACTTATTTTATACCTTACTGGTATTCTTTGTGATAATGTGGATGCATTACTTTGAGTCTCATCGCCTGTTAAAATCATCAATGCTGCAATGTATAAAATAAGAGATCCTATACCTTATTTTATACCTTATTTGGTAATCTAAGTTTTGCTGGGAAGCTTTTAAAAAGGGTAAAAAATGCCCTTTTTCGGCACTTTAACCGCAAATTACTCAAAATCCTGACGTGATAGACAAATTTGGGCTCCGGATTTGGAATCAGTGCAACAGACACTATCCAAATCACTAACCAGGATCCAATACGCATTTTTTTGTTGAGCTGTGTAATCAATGTTTGTTATTTATTTTTACCAAAACAGTGTTAAAAAATATCGACAAAAAAAAACAGTGCAAATATACTTTTGAGCTAAAAATGATGTTCTGATGTGTTTTATAAAATTTTATGATGATTCTTTTTTTTGACCAAATTAACCCTCTGGCTCCAGTTTTAACGGGTCATTTTTGTCGTTTTTAAAAGAAATACATAAAAGTCTATAAAAAAGGCAGTTAAAGGGTTAAAATGTTTACAAATATTTTCTGTATCAAATTTTACTAGGGCACGTCTAAGACAGAAAGTTCGTCCAGCATATAGAAAATGCTTAAAAATTTTAAAATATTCAAAAATTTTTTTATATTTTTTTTGGACCGAAATATAAAAAAACAAGTAACCAAGTTAAATTCGACTTTGTCGAATGTATTAATACCCTCCACGATGTAAAAAAGTTTATTTGCAAAAAAAAATTAAAAAAAAAAAAACCGCGGAAAAAATTTTTTGGTAAAAAAAAAAAAACGACGAAAATGTTTTTTTTTTTTTTAATATGTTTGTACTTGTTTAAATACCATTCGGTGATCGATTCGGTTCACATGTGTCAACCAGCGGCCGAATCAAAGCATTTTGTGTTTTTAGGTTATGTTGCATGTACCACAATTTTCGAGGTGTTCTTACATTTTCGTTCATAACTTTTGAACCGCTGAACCGATTTCGCTGAAATGCAATACCAAACTGCTTAGGTCAACAACAAGTAAATATGCTAAGTCTTTGTTATATCTGTTTAATACTTTGGCCGTGATCACCATTTCCACAGACGGAAATGGTTGACACATGTGAACTGAATCGATCACCGAATGGTATTTAAACAAGTTCAAACATATTTAAAAAAAAAAAACATTTTGGTCGAAGTTTTTTTTTACCAAAAAATTTTTTCAGCGGATTTTTTTTTTTTAATTTTTTTTTTTTGTTTTTTTTTTGCAAATAAACTTTTTTACATCGTGGAGGGTAGTAATACATTCGACAAAGTCGAATTTAACTTTGTTACTTGTTTTATTTTATTTCGGCCAAAAAAAAAATTTGAATACTTTAAAATTTTTAAGCATTTTCTATATGCTGGACGAACTTTCTGTCTTAAACGTGCCCTAGTAAAATTTGATGCAGAAAATAGTTGTAAAACATTTTACCCCTTTAACTGCCTTTTTTTTATAGACTTTTTTTGTATTTGTTTTAAATAAGGACAAAAATTACCCTTTAAAACGGGAGCTAGAGGGTTAATTTGGTCAAAAAAAAAAAAAAAAACCTTATAAAATTTTATAAAACACATCAGAACATCATTTTCAGCTCAAAAGTATATTTGCGCCGTTTTTTGTCGATATTTTTTAACACTGCTTTGGCAAAAATAAATAACAAACATTGATTATTTATACTTGACCCTTTTTAAACACTTTTCGCATTTCGCACAAACTTTGAACATTCGAGAACCCCTAGTGAAATTTTATGAGGAAAATATTTGTAGAACATTTTAACACTCTAAATGGTCGTTTTATTAGACTTCTGTGTTTAGTTTTTAAAAAAAGGACTAAAATGACCCCTAAAATGGCAGTTAGAGGGTTAAAATGTTCTAAGAAAAGAACCGCCATAAAATTTTACTGAAGACATCGAATCATATTTTGAAGCTCAGATGTGTTCTTTTTATAGTATTTTTGACGTTTTCCAAACGCCTTTGATAAAAAAATAAAAACTTCAGTGGGCTATAAAAAATAAATCCGAACTGAATTTGCAAAACCCTTTTGTGATTTTGTCCATTTGATTGTCTACTTTCATATGGCGTTGAAGGCATTGAGGCTCAATGCGATGACCCAAAATTTGTTGCACAGTGTAATTTCCTAAAGTCAAAAGTTTTTTCTCAAGAGAATTTTTGAGGTTCTCACAAGGAAAGTCTCCCTGGTGTCACCCTCCAATTTTTATGGAATTGATTTTATTTTGTAGAGCAGGAAAAATATAGGGACACGTATTTTTTTTAGCGGCCCAAATTCATATTTAGTGGGTAAAAATGAGGGGGGAAGAAATGGTAATTTTTCAGTTTTTTGCGTTTATCTCCTATGTAATACATAGGAGATAAAGTCATGTTATATAGCATATGAAAGGTCTTTGAAAAACCTATCTTCGTGTGTAAAGAACGTGTCCAAACATGTACAACTTTTTCTCATATTGAGTAAAATGGCAAAATTGTAGGGCATTTTTGTTAATAAGTCGAAAAATATTTAGTGTTTTCGCACGTTATTGGCATCACGAGATACGTATTTTAAATACCTTTAATCTGATACCAAATATGCCTATATTAATTTTGAGTAAATAGACGTAAATCGTAAAAAACTGAAGAAGGTAAATTTCCCCCCATACAAATCGACCCCTCCCCCCTGAAAATAAGTTAAGGCCACTAAAAAAAAAATACGTGACGAATGAATTTTGGTTCTGAACAACATATCCAAATTTCATGAAGATCGGAGGGTGATACCGGGGAGACTCTCCTTGTCAGACAAATAACACCGCTCAACAAATCGAAGGTTTTTGGCTCCGGTTTGAAGTTTCATATAAAACTTTTAAAGATTTTGACTCGCTGATTCCAAATTCGTGCTTCAAATTTTTCAAATAATGCAAAAATCTTAATTTTTCGCATTTTCAACCTTGAATAACAAAAAATCTGGACGTGATGGAAAATATGAAGAACAGATTTGGAATCAGGAGATCAAAGTCTACTAAAATGGATCATCAGAATTCAAACCGGAAAATGAGTGTTGACTGCACTGTGGGCCAGAATTTCCATTTTTTGGCCAATAAGGTCTGTAAGGCAACACATATTTAAAAACATTTTTTCAGAATGTCAACATTATATATATCTTTTTATTGTACCTTAAAGTTTTTTTTTGCATGAGGTTAAAGTTTATGTTTGAGATTTTTTTTATATTTTTTATTCATGAATCAAATAATTTTTTTTTTTTGTACTTCAACACAATATTTTTTCAAATTTTCTTCCAAGTTCTCCAAAAGACATACCGGTTAGTCGAACACATGAGAAAAACTGCCAAAAAGTAAGCTAAAAGTATATATTTTTTTTATAAATTATGGAAATTCATACTTTTGTTGAAATCAGCCTTTTTTCAACACCAAAGTCCAAAAAAGTCCAAACGATATTGACGAACCTTGAACTACAATCTGTCTCTAACAGTGTATTCTATTCACATTTTTGCGACCCTGTGCGACCATTCATAATCTTTTGACATAGAGGCAATTAACCAAAATATGGCGTTTATAAATGCTCTAAAATGGAACTTTAAAATTTGTTTGATTTCTATTGATTTAATCATTGATTTTTTAAAAATTTCCCACTTTGAAGATTGGCGTGATGACTGGAGATAAGCGCGTGACTGAATTTTGACTCACGTGCACTCACGCTCACGCAAAAAAACATAATTTACTCAATCGTTTTTTTTTTCTCACACTTACTCACTATTTACGTGAGTAAGCAAAACACCACTCACGTGTGACTCACGCGTAACTCACGCTAAACATTTTAAACACGAAAAAATTGTAAAACTAAATTAATACACTTATAAAATTTTGACTCACGCAAAAAAATGGCACTCACTACGAACCACTCACGCAAAAAATGTCTCACTCAAAAATGTCTCACCCAAAAAATTACTTTCGATCACGCGTGATTCGCCTGACCAGCGTCCATCTCTTGTGCTAAACATTAAAACTGGGAGTTTTTTTAAGCGGGCATATATCAATACAATTAAATAATTTTGACCAGCGTTTAAATTACTACGAAGAAAGTAGCTTAAACAACCAAAATTGACGATATGTGTAGTTTTAAAAACAAACAATATGTAAATCATTCAACTGCTATAACTACTAATACTTGCACATTTCTGTTTTTGTAGCGAGAGCTAACGATTGTTTTTAAAAATGAATAAGTAGCAAATAAAACAAAAACATTAGAATTGTGTAGCCTACAAGTAGCCTACAAATTATTTTTGGTAGCCTACCTGTAGCCTACAAATTATTTTTGGTAGCCTACAAATATTGTTTTTGTAGCCTACAAAGAGAAAATTTAATAAAACTATAACCCCCACACTTATCTTGTTTAACATAACTGTTTTTTTTTAATGTGTATAAAGAATAGGGTTGGATTTTTTAATGTAAAATTATAATTCAACTCTCAAAAAAAAAACTTTGGCAAACATTGTTGTGGTGTACCCTTGTCATTAAAAGTAGAGATGGGCACATGAGCAGATTAGAACGTGATTCACTCGTGACCACGCTTGAGTGTGACTAAATTCAATTTTACTCACGTAACTGTGAGTGGAGAAAAAAATATCGTGAGTAAGATTTTTGCGTGAGTGTGCGTGAGTCGACTTTAAATTTTGTTAAAAATTTTAAAAGATTTTTAAAATTTTAGTTTTTAAGTTTTTTTTTGTATGAATAAGAGTTTCGTGAGTGTGAGTCAACGTGAGTGTGAGTGAAGCTTGAGTTAGTGCACTTGAGTGTGAGTTGTATTAAATTTACTCACGTGATTGTGAGTGTGAGTAGAAAAAATTTGCTCGTGATTGAGTGTGTGATTCAAAAATTCCTGTCGTGAGCGTGAGTGAGTGTGAGTCAAAAATCACTCACGCGCCCATCTCTAATTAAAACCATGTTTTGTGTATTTTTCAACACGTGAATTTTCGAAAAACCCAATGTAGAGATGGGTGCGTGAGTGGATTTTGACTCACACTCACGCAAAAATAATCGAATCACTCACGCAATTTTTTTTTTTATTCACGCTCACTCACTATTCACGTGAGTAATAAAAATTTTACTAACGCCAGGTTCAATCACGCTCACGCGTAAGTCACGCAAAACTCAAGCAATAAAATTTTCTTACCAAAAAAAGAACTCTAAAAAATTTTTTTTACAATAAATAAAAAAAATTGGGCTAATCTAAAAATCTAGTCACGCAAACTCAAGCAAAAAATAAATGAGTCACTTACTCAGATTTTTTTTCAGCTCACACTCACTCACAATTACGTGATTGAAATGAAAATCACTTACGCGTGATTCACGTGAATCACGCAAATCACGTGACCAGCGCCCATCTCTAACCCAATGTTAATGCCACGGTTTTGCTCATAACTTCTGAGCGTCTAGACCGATAATATTAAAATCGCGTACATATTCGAAAATATCGAAAAATTCGACAAAATTCCAAATTTTTCTATATTTTTTTGACCAAAATTAAAAGAATTTTATTTAAAATTATTATTATTCTTTTTTCGATGTTGTATTCATTTTACACCATCTTAACGATATTTTTAATATGATCACGTTTTTATATTGCTACATTTGTTTACAATGTGAAGGTAGTAACACGGTAGTAATACTGTAGCCTACAAATATACTACTGTAGTATATTTGTAGCCTACAAATATACTACTGTAGTATATTTGTAGGCTACAACAATACAATTTGTTTTCCGCTACTGCTCTGTTTGGAGTTTTTGTTTTTTTCATGTTGTTGTAGTTTAAGCAAACAAAAAAAAGAAAAGTAAACAAAAGCTATAACTTATAATATTGAAATTGTTTGAAGTGATATGAAAAGCAAAAGCAAAAAAACGGGTAGCTAACGTAGCCTTTTAAACGCTGATTTTGACTCACGCAAAAAAATGGCACTCACTACGAACTCCCACTCACTTATCACTCATGAACAAAAAAATTGAGTCACTTGACCATCTCTAAATTGAGTCACTTGACCATCGTCCATCTCTAGTGCTAAACATAATAAATGATAAAACGCATTTAAGCGGGCATATTTTGGATATAGCATTTTAAATATTTTTTGTGAAATTGTAAGCAAGTAGAATTACACAGCTCAACAAGAAAATGCGTATTGTGTTCTGGTTATTGATTTGGATAGTGTTTGTTGCGCTGATTCCAAATCCGGAGCCCAAATTTGTCTATCACGTCAGGATTTTGAATTATTCGCGGTTAAAGTGCCTAAAAATGGCATTTTTGACCCATTTTAAAAGCTTATAAAATAATATCCTGACATGCAAATGACTTGGTATCAAGCTCATTCGAATGTCTGTAATTTTTTCTTAAAGATAAGATAAAATGTTCTAAAAATTTAATTTTCTAAAATGGTAAAAAAATCATTAGCAAAAAGCCTTCCATTTTTTAAATATCTTGTTTATTTACACAGTGTTTTTTTAACAAATTTCCATACAAATTCGTACGTAAATTTCAGATTAAAAGCACTTGTGGCTTATGATTTTTTTAACATTTTAAAAAATTAAATTCCAAGAAAATTCGATCTTGTCCGAAATAGAAAATTACACACTTTCGAATGAGCTTGATACCACGTCATTCGCATGTCAGGATCTTATATTATAGGCGTTCAAAAATTGTCAAAATTGACACTTAAAACGCGATTTTCTCAAAATTGTGACGTGATAGAAAAATTTGAGTGACCGTTTTGGATTCGGGGCACCAAAACATATCAACTTTTTTTGGTTTTATCCAAAACGCAGCGACAAACCTCAGATTTCTAGAGCGGTGTTATTTGTACATTTAGGATAGCAAATGCTAACTGGAAATAAAAGCATTCCCTCTTAAATGTCCCACTGGGTATATTAACTTTTTGGCGCATTTAAAGAGAAATATTTTATTAAAATTTTCTGATAAAATCAAAAAGAGGGATTTATAAAAACTAAGGAATGTATGCATTGTAAATTTTTTTAAAATACTATGTCCTTCATTTTGGATCCGCCATTTTGATTTCAAAAAGTCTGAGTTCGTATTCGTGTTACACAATCATTTCCTAGTGATATTAATCAATAATTGAAATATCTTGTCCGCCATATTGGATCCGCTATTTTGAATATTTAATTCTGAAATCTGATTTGGCATCCGAAAAACCAATAAAATCAGACAAAATAGAAAAAAAAATATATTTTATTTGTCGCCATAAGGGATCCGCCATTTTGAATTTAAAAAATTGGAGCTCATATTCGAAATTACTGACCCTAAATACATCGAAAATGATTATAGTAATTACAATAAGCAAAGAATTAAAAAATCTTATCCTCCATATTGCATCCGCCATTTTGAATTTCGAATCTTTAATTCCAAAATCAGTTTTAACATCCGAAAAACCATTAAAATCTAAGTTTTTGGCAAAAAGAGACACTATATAAAAAATCTTAAATTTAAATTTGTCGCCATATTGGATCCGCCACTTTGTATTTTAAAAGGCTGAGCTCATATTCGTTATTAACGACCCCAAATACATAGACAATGATTATAGTATAGTAAATACAATATGCAAAGAATTAAAAAATCATGTCCGCCATTTTGGATCCGCCATTTTGAATTTTCAAATTTTTTCCAGAATCGTGATCAGCGATCCTTTAACACCCATTTGTAATACTTTTTTGACATAAAGGTTAAGCGGTCTATTTATGGTCAAAATTCAGGGATGCTGGCCCACAGTGCAGTGTTTTGATTCTATATCACCACCTTACATAAAAGTAAGGCAAGCACTACATATTTCGACATTATATCGAACTCGATATCAAATTAATTTTAAGAACAAAACGATGTTATTTCGATACGAGTCCGAGTCATTTTACATACTAGGGTGATAAGTAGACCACCCAAATTTGCAAAAGTATTTTTTTGTTAGCTCCACCGGCAGTTTCTGATAAATTGGCCATAAAAAATAATATCTGTGCAAGAACTGGATCTCTCGGTTGCATACAGGCCAGTCGATTTGAACTTTTGACCCTAAAAGTGACCTAAAAGCACTACAAAGCTTTTGAGTGTCATAACTCTTAAAATGCGTTTTTCTAAAAAATGCTATATAAGTTTTATTTTGCAGAATAAGAAAGGAAACATTTCCTTCATACAAATTTTTAGCCTAAGTCTAACACATCGTGGTGTTTTTGGCGGTTAAAGTAAAAATTTATTTAAAGATTTAATTTAAAACGACCCTCGTTTAAATTTGGACGGAGACTCAAATAGTCGGTGACCATTATTTTATAGAGTAAGATATGTAGTTTTCATAAACCAATTACATTTGGAATTTATATGGGTGATTTCATTACAGAAGAGCCCAAAGCTGACGTTGAAGTTTCGATTTTACAAGTGTTGTATTCCAATTTGTGAAATTATTTAATTTTAAACGACCCTCGTTAAAATTTTAATGGAGACAATCGGTTTCCACGATTTGAAGAGTTAGATGTGTACTTTTTGGAAAATATTTGGGGAAAATATTTCAGGCCAAATCACTTACTTTTAGATATGTTTTAGTACGTATTAATATTTTTTTTGGATATGTTTTAGTACGTATTAAAGCAACTTGCACTCAAATTTTCAGCCTTTTATACCAAGTTGGTGTTGAGAAATCAATTTAAATGGCGTTTTTTTTTTACAAAAAAAAAGTTAAAAAATTAAAATTTTCAATTAATTTTTACTGGTAAAATATATAGATACCTTAAAATAAGTTGGAAAACGTTTTGTTGGTATTTAAACGTAGTTTTTGAAAAAATTATTCGAAGTAATTATCACTTATTTTTTAACGTTTAAAAATTAAAATTAAATTTTTGAAAAAGTCCGAAACCTTAAATTTTTTTTTTTAAGTCTAAAAATTCTACTATAAATTACACAATTTTGAAGCCATAATTCGAGATGTGAGCACAAATCGCACAGTGGCCGAAATGGCCAATCTAGCGGCGCACAGTGGTCAATTTCGCGAGATAGCGGTCAAAACTCTATAACTTTTGACCGGATTGGTATTTTTTTACGCAATTTGTTTTGTTCAATAGGAGGGACCTTAAGCTTCAATTTGCGTGTTCAAACGTAAAAATCTACTGATAGGAACGTAAGTAATGTGGAGTTAAAAGTGCATTTTAATTTTTTGTTGAATTTCCATGTAAAAGTTAAATATTTTGACATTTTAAATAGGTATTTTTTTAAAATTTCTTATTTTTTTCAATCGTATTTTACAACCAATACTTATTTATTATTCCTAAACTTAATTTTGGTCAGAAAATGCCAACATTTGGCCCCTGACATTTATTTAGTCTCAATATTCACAGGGGCCAAAGGTTGGTTTTTTTGGAAAAAAGATAATTCTTGTAAGGATTAAACTGAAAAATAACACTGAAATTCCCAACAATATCAATACCATTTGGATATATTATATATAGAACACAACATCGATAAAATTTTAAGTAAACTTTTACTATTGATTTAAAGTGCACATATATTTTATTTAAATGTATTAATAAAAATTTATACTAAAATTAGAAACAAATTATAATCTTTAAACTACACTCAGAAAAAAAACTAACTAAAAATGGGAAAACTAACTAAATCCAAGGAAAATTGATTATGATTTAGCTCCTGTAACGATTCCGCGTGGTCGGTGTACTACCTTAGGGGAACATAGCTACCTATTAGATACGGCTGTGCTCGTCGGTGGGGAGGGTTTGATAAGTTCCCAAACAAAAACGAAATAAAACGATATCACGGAATTCGCTAACATGGATTTTAACTTTAGGTAGCAATACAGACAATACAGGTGATTCCCAAGGACAAAGAACGAAAGAGGTACCCGCTGATGTTGACGGTGTAGCTATAGGTGGTACTCGCTACACCATTCATTGCCCACCCTCCTTGCTGACAAATTCGATAATTTGCTGTCAGCCCAATAAAAACAAACAAAAACAAAAAAAAAAAACAACCTCTACTTACTACGCCATACCTCCAACTTCACCTTTCGCGATAATAAGAAAAATTTAAGCTTTCATGTTTAAAACCATATTATAAATTTATTGACAAAAAAAAATTAAATATAAATAAAACAGAAAAATAATTCTACGAAAAGTGTATAATAATTTTAAATTTTTATGTAAGCCGGTCACCATTTGATTCGATATTAAATCTTTAAGAAGTTAGCAAATTATATTGAAATTAAATTATTTATAAATGAAATGAACAAATTTTAATTGTTATCGATAGCAACAGGCGAAATAATTAAAAAGAAATCATTCAAAAAATGCAGGTAAAGTGGTGACTATAACCAATTAAAAAAAAATTGTATTTGAATTTAAAATGTGTAGGGTGATTGTGGAAAACGTAACATGACTACCGAAGAATATAAATTTATTTACTACTGGGCAACCCTTGTTGCTTTTTCTATTTAAGAAGATAGTAACTCCTTAAAACAAAAAAAAAAAAAAAACAATTATAAACGAAAATACATGTTACGTTGTCCGTGTATCAAGATTTAGCAAAACAAAAAAAAAAAAAACTTCAAGTTGAGTGTAAGAGAGTTTTTGTAAATATGGCAGAATAAATAAAATAAAAGACACAACTTACATTAACCAAATCCAACGATGTCAACAGGCGCCCGTAGACTGCAGGATAGCTGCGTAGCGTACTCATAAACCATACATACAAACAGGGATGAAGTAAATGACAGTAGTTTGTGTGTGTGGACTCTGTTACTACTGAGTGACGTTAGTTCCTTTCATAACCGAATACACACAAGAGTGACCGTATGAATGATGTGGGTATGTATGTATGTTTAAGTGTGCATTATTTTCTAAGAAAAGAGAATTCTTAGAATTCTCCTGTTTCTAAGAAAGTAAAGTAAGTGTGCGTGTGTGTAGTGTGTTGTTAAAAGAAATCTGTATGTAGTGATATGAATGTGTGGATTTTTGAATGTTACAAAACCGAAATAAATGAGGTGACCGTATGCAATTAAGAAAAAACTTATAGAAAATTTAAATTAAATTAAAAAAAAATTATTTGAAGAAGAAAAAACACTATTATGAAAATTAACACTATTTAGAAAATTCATTTAACCACAACAAAAAAAATAAATTGTTAAAACACAAAAACCACGAATTACGAACATTAATAAAATAAATCGACTAATTAATTACAAAAAAAATTTTAGCTAAAAGCTTTAAAAGAAAATTCACGAATAGAATTAATAAAAGTCACAATGAGTATCCCGTTTTTGTAGGGTAATTTTAAATCCGGTTATTTTATACGACCATACGACACACCAATATTCAAAATCAAAGAAAAATTTTCGACACTCCGAGAATACGCGCACACAAATGTTCGGTGTAATCTGGTCACCTTACGAGGATGATATATTAAGGGTGGTTTTCTCGGTGTCCTTTTGGCAACACAATAATTAAAATTTCACACAATTTATAGCACGGAATCGATGGTTCAAAATCCGAACTGAAGGTTAAACTTGAATGTTGAAACGGGCCTGTTCTTGCTGAGAAAACACGTACAATGCTAATTATATTATAACCAAAAAGCTTTTCTAGCATGGGTAGCGATGCGACCACTAAAGACAACGAAATGTGGCCTCCAAATAACTTCCTTGGAAAATGGAATATAGCTGAAATATAGCCGATACCTGTAGTCAAGACACACAAAATGAGAAAACTTCCCTTATAAAATGTTGGAATATTTATTCTTACCGATGGGTATCTGGTGTATTGGAATTAAATCCACGAATCTTTCCTATCCAATATCCACCAGGAGAAGCAAAACCAAATTATTTTATTTTATCCAATAGACACAAGAAAATTAATAAAACTTTTATTCCGGCAGTCACACAAAATATTTCAACCGTCTCCAACAAGAAAAAATTTTCGTTTGAAAGAAAATTTTGAAATTTCTCTGACAACAAAAAAAAATAAAAACCCAAATCTAACTAGATTTTTAAGCAAAATTAAAATTCAAAACTGAGTGGAATTTTGTTACACCCATACAAAAATGTTAGTAACATCAAATACTAAAAATGTAAAAGACCCCGAAACTACCATTGGGCAGAGTGGAATTTTTACAGGTCACGGTGATTATTGCAATAAAATCAAAGTATCCGCTAAACTAGTCGCCATCACAAAGCAGATTAAGAGCAACGCCTGCTGCAGAACTTAATCTGAAAAAAGCGACCAACTTAAACAAAATAAAACTCTAAAATCTGAGAACAAAAATAACATAAAAATCATACAAAAGTTATTCATGTCCAGATATCTTTGACATGATATACGCATCTATGCCCGCCGTTAACATCCTCCAGCTCGTAATTAACATTACCAATTTTCCTCTTCACCACCGCTTTTACCCCAACAGGTGCAAGCTTAGCGTTGACTCGGTCTATCAACGAACTCTGGCCAAAATTACGACGTATTACCACTTGACCAATGTTAAACTCTCTCCTCCGAGATCTTAAATTATATGATTTAACGTTTCGCTCATATGCCTCCCTAATTTTGGTCCGTATAGAGTCCCTTAATAGTGAAAAATTGTCCTGCCTTTCTATTTCCGTGTCCGTTTCCGCCAAAAGTTTCAAGTTTCGTAAAATTTTATAATCTTTACCATGATTAATCATCGTCTGTCCGAAAACCAGCTCATAGGGTGTCCGTCCAGTAGTTTGATGTACGCTACTGCGTATTGCGGCATTAATACTCGACAAATGTTCGTCCCATTGACGCTGATCATTCCGAACGTACGACCGAAGAGCTTCGTTAATGGACCGGTTTACACGTTCACTCGCGTTCGATTGAGGACTGTATACTGCTGTGAATTGATGATTAATTCCGAACTTGTCCATTAGCCTTTTAAATTCAGATGACTTGAATTGGCTTCCATTATCGGAAACGATAATTTCTGGAACACCATAGCACGTAAATATATCCTTTTCCAGATACTCCAAAATAGGTTTTGTAACGAATTTCTTCAGTGGCTTCAAGAAAGTAAATTTCGTAAAATGGTCCAAAATAATAAAAATTCCGATATTGCCATTTTTGGAACGTGGGAACGGTCCGATTAGATCGATATATAGCCGTTGAAAAGGCCGTTCGGTTTCAACCATTTCCCCCATAGGTGGTCTTAACGAAAAAGTCGGTGCTTTTGACGTTCTACACGAATCACAATTTATCACGTAGTCCTTCACGTCGGTAACCAGCCTTGGCCAAAAGAAAAATTGCCTAATACGCTGAACCGTTTTCGCAATACCTCCATGGGCCGCGTTTGGCACGTCATGGGCAGCATAAATTACGTCTTTACGAAGTTCCTCTGGAACAAACAACTTCCACGATTCGGATTCATCTACGTTTCCAGATGAAAAGTTGGTCCTTTTGTAGATGAATTTACCGATAACTTTAAAATCAGGAAAATCGTCCTTTGCAAATTCGTCTCTCATCCTGCTATATTCGGGACTGTCAAAGGCTGCAGAATCCAGGTCAATTGATGGTAAAACTTCCAACTCTGCCACAGTGGTAACGTCTTCAAAAGCCCTGGATAACGCATCCGGTACAATGTTGTCTTTACCTTTGCGGTGCTCGATTGTAAAGTCGAACCCCTGCAACTTCAGAGACCACCTCGCCAATCGTCCTGACAGGTCCTTTTGCCGCATGAGCCACTTGAGACTGGCGTGATCAGTAATAACTTTAAATTCTTGTCCCTCTATGTACGCACGAAATTTCTTGATAGCAAGTATTACCGCAAGGCATTCCAATTCGGTGATTGAATAATTCCGTTGTGCCTTATTTAATTTTTGAGACATGTACGCTATAGGCCTCTCGTTCCCATCAGCGTCTGTCTGAGCTAAAACAGCTCCCACGCCAACCGTGCTCGCATCGCATTGCAAGATAAACGGCTTGTCGAAATCGGCGTGTACCAAAACGGGAGCTGACGTCAGCTTCTCCTTAACTGCTTCGAAGGACTTCTGTGCATCTTCAGACCACGAAAAATTCTTTTTCTTTGAGAGCAACTCGGTCATTGGAAAAGTTACGGTAGCGTAGTCGTCAATAAATCTCCGGTACCAGCCGGCCATACCGAGAAACTGGCGGAGTTGTCGCACTGATTTCGGTACGGGAAATTGAGAAATCGCCTTTACCTTATCCGGATCAATTTTAAGGGAGCCTTCCCCTACAATATAACCCAGATATTGCACCTGTCGAATTGCAAAACTGCTCTTCTTCACGTTTATCGTCAACTTCGCCCTTCTGAGTTGAGTAGCAACCTCCTGTAAGTGTCGTAAATGTTCGTCGAAGTCTTTCGAAATGATAAGTAAGTCGTCAAGGTAAACGAACACGTTCGTCTTTAAATTGTACGGAATGACTTGGTCCATCAGTCTACACATTGTTTGTGGTGCATTGCACAATCCAAACGGCATTCTCGTAAATTGATACAATGGCCGATTAGGGATTGTAAACGCAGTCTTTGGTCTTGAGGTTTCGTCCAGTTTAATTTGCCAAAATGCATCTTTCAGATCCACCTTGGAAATATAATAAACTGGAGGAAGCCTCGAAATTAGTCCGTCAATGTTCGGTATTGGGTACGCGTCTTTTGTCGTCACGGAATTCACTTTTCGACTGTCCAGGCAAAAACGCACTTTCCCAGGTTTTACAATTAAAACTCCAGGAGATGACCATGGAGATGTTGGGCATTCCTCAATGACTCCTAGCTGCAACATACGATCGATTTCGCCGCATAACAATTTCTCCCTTGCTGGTGATATCGGGTAATATCTTTGTTTAATCGGGGTTGCATCGCCGGTATCGATGCGATGTTCGATAAGGGTGGTACATCCCAAACCATCACGTTCCGAATTTGGAAAATAATCTACGATTGTTTGTAGCTGCTGTTTTTGTATGGCCGTCATTGGTATCTTATCGGGATCCTCATCCGCAACTAATTCGCTAACTGTGTTCACTGTAGCAATCCGTATACCAAATTTCTCCCAGAAATCCATACCGCAGATGACATCCTGTTTTATAGATGGAATTAACAAAAAGTCTGTCACCTTGGTTTGTCCGTTATAGCCGACTTCCAGCTTCGCTGTTCCTAATACGCGTTGTCGTTGTCCGTCCGCTGTTCTGACATTACCAACGCCTCGTGTATAATTTCCGGATTCTACGAGTTCATTACATAAATCACCTCCAATTACGCTAATATTCGCGCCACTGTCCAGTAAAGCAAAACGATGCCTGTGATGTAAATCCAGTGAAATATATGGCCTATTGTCATTTTCCCTACTAACCAACGAAGTTATAACGTACTTTCCTAGATGTTTTCTTCTCCTATAAAATTCACGAATTCTTCTCGATGACCTGTTTGGCTTTCGGTCAACTTCAGCAACATTAAAAATTCGCTCTCTGGCTCGTTTATATTCCTCCAGACGAATATGGTAGGGTCGTTGTAATGGATGAATTCGCTTCAAATCCGTTTCAGTTGTCATATCAGGTAAATTTGTCATATCCGGTAAATTTGTTAAAGCAGGTAGATCTGTACAAGCAGGTATATCAGGTGTGTCAATGGGTCTTACTTTTGTCTCGGATGCCCGTCCTTCTTCCAACGGACATCCCTCGATCCGTTTCCCCGCTCCTGGGAACACTTAGGACATTGGGGCTTATAGATGTTTTTCGCTCCGCATCCGTAGCAGAATACGGTTCGAGGTTCCACACAATCAATGAAGCTGTGGCCGACTTTGTCACAATTCCAACACTTCCCCGTTCGTACCATTAAACACACGTCCGGGTCTTCTTCCTCTGAACTTTCCTCCAGGTCAGCTGGAACTTCATTTTCGATGACTTCCGACACCTGTCCCTTTTGGTACGAGCGTTTGTTGACGTTTGAAATAGGCAGATCCTTAAGAAATTTCTCGTGCTTTCGCACTGCACGACGTAATTGACCAATCCGGTTGATTTCCAGATGAAGGATCTCGTGTCTAATTTCCTGTCTTAAATTCCGATGAACAGTTTCGCACAGCTCCGCCTCCGGGAAAGGAGTTTTAAGTCTGTCACAAAGTACCATGATAGCCTCATAGAATTCGTCGAAGGTCTCGTTGGGTCTTTGTTTTCTCCGTCTGATATCGTCCTTTATGTCAAAGTCAGTATTATACTCCTTGTACCGTAACTCCAAAGCGTCACACAAGTCGTCCCAATCCATGTCCTCACAACGTCGATGAAATCGCCAATACCATTTTAGAGCTTTGCCCTCAAACAGTAGATGGGCATGTTCACACAGCTTGTCATAATTTCCGCGTAGATTCTTCTCCGTTAATTTTTTTACTCGATAGATAAATTCGTCGACCGTTACATCCGAAGTATCTCCACTGAAACGTATCCTCCAGTTACGTATCAAGTTCATAATCTTTTCCGCGTCTCGATCAAAGTCCGCCTCGGCATGCCGAGGTCCACGATTTGCACGTCTATTTTGTCCGTTCTGGGAAGTCGTACTCCGATCATCTTGAATATCGGGTTCATTACGTTCAACAGGTCTTGCACCCGCCACGTTCATATTCTGAAATGCGTCCGCTATAATGTTTCCGATTTCGTCCCTGAACCCTCGTAATGAGTCGTCTACAATTCGTCGTACACGAACGTCCTCTACACTTCCTTGCTGTCTAGACTCTATACGAGCCTGTAGTCGAGTTCTTGGTCTACCAGGTCGATTTGCAGAAGTACTTGCATCACCACCTGCACCTTGTTCCTCCGCATCTGACGAATCGTCATCCTCCTGCTCCACCTGAGCTGGGATATTATCGTTGCTACGAACTAATGGCATTTTCAGAAAAAATATTGAGTATATTAAACTTCCGAGAAAAGAAAACTCAAAACAAACACAAAAAAAAAAAAATAAGCTAAATATTTAAAAAACCTAAATAACTATAAAAATTAAATCTCAATACTAAAACAAAAAAAAATCAAAGCTAAATTTAAGAAAAGGATATAAAAAAAAATTAACCTACCAAACAAAAAGAAAATTTTATACAAATTAGACAAAATCACCGTTTAAACGAAAATCAGGGGAACAAAAACCAAAATATTAACGACGTCAACTTTCAAAGTCGATCTAAAAACAAACAACTCTATGTAAAACAATAACCGTACAAGCTTATCACTACTCAGTGAAGTATCTCGGTATGGGAAAGTAGAGATAAAACAAAAAAAAAAAAATTATTAAAATCAACACCAGCTTGAGAAAGAACAGATAACAAAAAAAAAACCATAAAGAAACTCGAAATTTCGAGAAACTTCTGACACCCGCCAAAAGAATTTATTCTAAACGACAAAACCGAGCAAAAGCAAAAATTAAAGAATCAGTTGATTATCCGATGCAGGAAAGTTACCGATAATGTACAATCAACAACCTTTTAGGTCCATACCCTTAGAAAAATCCACCAAATGGAAAAATTTCGTAAGAGAAATCCAAACCGAAGGGGAAAAATAAGGAAAAAGAAAAGATACAGAAATAAAGAAGAGTAAGGGTCAAACGACAATTGAACCGATACCAACCAGAACAACTTCTCGAGCCCGAACCCAAACCCCGATAACCCTTGTTCACAACGAAAATGTTAGGTTAGGAATTGTAAATCATAAACACAATAAACAACTTCTGTCCAACCTACCATTTCCCGATACAAACGCTATTGAAGATAAAAAAATTAAAATTTTAAAGAAAAAATGTTCCTAGAGAATCACAACCCACATAAGATTCAGAGGCCCTCAGTATCCAGATGATATTGCACAATAAAAATTTTAAAACTTACGATCACTGAGGCCCCACGTTGGGAGCCATAAATCCTGTAACGATTCCGCGTGGTCGGTGTACTACCTTAGGGGAACATAGCTACCTATTAGATACGGCTGTGCTCGTCGGTGGGGAGGGTTTGATAAGTTCCCAAACAAAAACGAAATAAAACGATATCACGGAATTCGCTAACATGGATTTTAACTTTAGGTAGCAATACAGACAATACAGGTGATTCCCAAGGACAAAGAACGAAAGAGGTACCCGCTGATGTTGACGGTGTAGCTATAGGTGGTACTCGCTACACCATTCATTGCCCACCCTCCTTGCTGACAAATTCGATAATTTGCTGTCAGCCCAATAAAAACAAACAAAAACAAAAAAAAAAAAACAACCTCTACTTACTACGCCATACCTCCAACTTCACCTTTCGCGATAATAAGAAAAATTTAAGCTTTCATGTTTAAAACCATATTATAAATTTATTGACAAAAAAAAATTAAATATAAATAAAACAGAAAAATAATTCTACGAAAAGTGTATAATAATTTTAAATTTTTATGTAAGCCGGTCACCATTTGATTCGATATTAAATCTTTAAGAAGTTAGCAAATTATATTGAAATTAAATTATTTATAAATGAAATGAACAAATTTTAATTTTTATCGATAGCAACAGGCGAAATAATTAAAAAGAAATCATTCAAAAAATGCAGGTAAAGTGGTGACTATAACCAATTAAAAAAAAATTGTATTTGAATTTAAAATGTGTAGGGTGATTGTGGAAAACGTAACATGACTACCGAAGAATATAAATTTATTTACTACTGGGCAACCCTTGTTGCTTTTTCTATTTAAGAAGATAGTAACTCCTTAAAACAAACAAAAAAAAAAACAATTATAAACGAAAATACATGTTACGTTGTCCGTGTATCAAGATTTAGCAAAACAAAAAAAAAAAACTTCAAGTTGAGTGTAAGAGAGTTTTTGTAAATATGGCAGAATAAATAAAATAAAAGACACAACTTACATTAACCAAATCCAACGATGTCAACAGGCGCCCGTAGACTGCAGGATAGCTGCGTAGCGTACTCATAAACCACACACACAAACTACTGTCATTTACTTCATCCCTGTTTGTATGTATGGTTTATGAGTACGCTACGCAGCTATCCTGCAGTCTACGGGCGCCTGTTGACATCGTTGGATTTGGTTAATGTAAGTTGTGTCTTTTATTTTATTTATTCTGCCATATTTACAAAAACTCTCTTACACTCAACTTGAAGTTTTTTTTTTTTGTTTTGCTAAATCTTGATACACGGACAACGTAACATGTATTTTCGTTTATAATTGTTTTTTTTTTGTTTGTTTTAAGGAGTTACTATCTTCTTAAATAGAAAAAGCAACAAGGGTTGCCCAGTAGTAAATAAATTTATATTCTTCGGTAGTCATGTTACGTTTTCCACAATCACCCTACACATTTTAAATTCAAATACAATTTTTTTTTAATTGGTTATAGTCACCACTTTACCTGCATTTTTTGAATGATTTCTTTTTAATTATTTCGCCTGTTGCTATCGATAAAAATTAAAATTTGTTCATTTCATTTATAAATAATTTAATTTCAATATAATTTGCTAACTTCTTAAAGATTTAATATCGAATCAAATGGTGACCGGCTTACATAAAAATTTAAAATTATTATACACTTTTCGTAGAATTATTTTTCTGTTTTATTTATATTTAATTTTTTTTTGTCAATAAATTTATAATATGGTTTTAAACATGAAAGCTTAAATTTTTCTTATTATCGCGAAAGGTGAAGTTGGAGGTATGGCGTAGTAAGTAGAGGTTGTTTTTTTTTTTTGTTTTTGTTTGTTTTTATTGGGCTGACAGCAAATTATCGAATTTGTCAGCAAGGAGGGTGGGCAATGAATGGTGTAGCGAGTACCACCTATAGCTACACCGTCAACATCAGCGGGTACCTCTTTCGTTCTTTGTCCTTGGGAATCACCTGTATTGTCTGTATTGCTACCTAAAGTTAAAATCCATGTTAGCGAATTCCGTGATATCGTTTTATTTCGTTTTTGTTTGGGAACTTATCAAACCCTCCCCACCGACGAGCACAGCCGTATCTAATAGGTAGCTATGTTCCCCTAAGGTAGTACACCGACCACGCGGAATCGTTACACTCCATTGCCATGTATTCCTACTTTTTAGTCCATATTTTTCTTTAAAAAAAGGACAAATTTGAACTAGAAAATGGGAAAAAATTTTCCATTTTTTGGTTAAAAAAACATTTCTGATTAGGAAATTTTTCCTAAAAATTATTTAATTTTATATTTTTTAATGGTTTATTTATAGAATAGCATGTGAATACATACATAATTCTCATTGGGTACATATTTTATTAGAAATATAAAGAAAGGTTTGTTTCTTAAAGACAAGCAGTGTTGCCATATATCAAGATTTCCCATTTTTTGCAAGTTTTTTGAGGTGCTAAAAAGATTTCAAGATTTTTTCTAAAAAAACAAGTTTTTTGGAAAATAATAAAGTTTTTTCAAGTTTTTCTTAATTAGTCAAAAAATATAAAAAGCATCAGTTTTATTGTAAATACCCGAAATTTTGGTCCTAGACCAACCTTTTAGTATATCGACCGGTTTATAATCACTATTTGAGTTGACTTAGCGTGTCCGTCCTTAGTCTATGTAAACGGTTACAATTAAAATTTTGTTTTTAGCTTGGTCACCTTATTAAATCCATTTAAAATCAGACCATTCTTTGACTTGGTCGCAATATGAAAATTCCACCCGATATTCACTTAAATCTGTAAGTTGGCAACACAGAATAATTTTTTACTTAAATTGTGTACTTGCTGCACCAATAAAAGATTTTACCACGTATAGATACAATTCGTCATATATTTTCGAGCATGCACCCATGTTTGATATTTGCTTACTGTGTACAATTTCCCGAGCCTTCATAAATTATGACTCTTTAAGGACCAAAAATATAAATAGAACGCTCGAAATTTGGAGTCCTGAAAGATTCATATTTGATTATTATTTATGGATATGTAAAAAATTCTAAATTTTTTTGAACATTCATAAAAGAGTATATCTAAGACTCAAAAAAGAATATGAGCATATATTTTTCAGAATCTTTTATGAGTCATATAAGAGCGCTAAGAGGCCCCTGTAGCACAGACTAAATACAGACTCGACAGTAGAGTCACAGACTAATACAGACTCGACATAAGTGACAGGTGTCAAAAAAGTATTCTTTAACCATATGGTTAATATTTTCAAATTGTTCTTCGAATTGGGTTAGAAAGAGAAAACTGATATAACGCGCCATAAGAAAAATAGATGCCAGATCGGTTTTTGTTGTTTCACTCACTCCTAAGTCGTAGAAAGGGTTGCCATATTAGCGTAAAACGGACTAAAAACCGCTCTGTTTTCTCCTAAAATCGCTTAGTTTTCCCCCATTTTTTCTTATAAAACTCTACTGTCGAGTCTGTATATAAGTAGTCTTTGGTAGAGTTTTATAAGAAAAAATGGGAAAAAACTAAGCGATTTTAGGAGAAAACACAGCGGTTTTTAGTCCGTTTTGCGCTAACATGGCAACACTTTCTACGACTTAGGAGTGAGTGAAACAACAAAAACCAATCTGGCATCCATTTTTCTTATGGCGCGTTATATCAGTTTTCTCTTTCTAACCTAATTCGTAGAATAATTTGAAAATATTAACCATATGGTTAAAGAATACTTTTTTGACACCTGTCATATTTGTCGAGTCTGTATTAGTCTGTGCCTGTAGGTTAGTTGGTAGCGTGCTAGCCTATGAAACAAGGGGTGCTGGGTTCGATTCCCACTAAACCCTTGGTCGATTTTGTAACTAAATTGGGACTACTAAATAAAAACCGATCATTGGATCAAAATTATTATTATATTATAAGAGCGCTCAAGAAAGGGACCATTTTGAAAGGAAAAACACTCATATTATTATTTTTTTTGAGCGTCTAAGGACTCTTTTATGAGTCTTTTCGAGCTCCAAATGAACGCTGGGTTGTGTTTTTATTATTATTTGTTACACTTGATATAAGAATTTAATTCAAAATACATAAATATGTATAAATTTTTTATTATTTCAATACTTTTGTAAAAAAAAGATTTTTTTCACAAAAAAAAGATTTTTTTTCAGAAATAAAAAGTTTTTTCAAAAATATATATGGCAACACTGAAGACAAGTAATAAATGTAATTAGTTTTTTTAGTTAAATTACAACAACAACAACTTTGTACTTGACGTTTGTTCCCAGACTATGGGAAAACACGACAAAGCCAAGGTCTTTGTTGTGATTAAAATATTTTGTTTTTTTCTAACACATACATGTGTAGAAAAAAAATGTAAATATTAAATTTTTTACTTGTTATACAAGATCAAACCTTTTGTATTCATGTACTACAAATAATAAACGAAATGTGAACTACAAGCAAGCATAAAAAAAAAAATAAATCAACAAAACAATTTCAAGTTATGAAAAATGTACTAAACTTGTGGAAAAAACTTCCTCAAATTAAAGAAGATAAATATGATGAACTAACTGGTAGTAAATTACGTCCTAAAACTGAATTTTTTTTAATTATTTAGGGAAAATTTTATTGGCGGTAAGAATTTCTTCCACGTATTAGGGAATTCTATTTAAGGAAAATTATGGCCTATTTAACAGTCCATGAACTAAAATATTTTCCTAAAAGTTAGGAAAATTTCCCAACTTTTAGTTAATTTTAACTTAATTGTGGGAAAATTTATAAACTATTTTGAAGAAAAATTTTCCAAAGTTTAAGTTTCTTCTTTTGTTTTTGAGTGTAGTACATAAACATAATATAACAGGTACTTGGTTTTACCAGCTATTTCCATTGGTTTTAAATTTATTTGCAATTTTCAAGTATTTAAGTTGTGTAATATTAGATGGCAATAAAATCTTTTTTACCTTTTCCAAATGAATTGCTAGATACCACATAATTTGAGAGTTAACAGGTACTTGGTTTTACCAGTTATTTCCATTGGTTTTAAATTTATTTGCAATTTTCATGTATTTAAGTTATGCAATATTAGATGGCAATAAAATCATTTTTTACCTTTTCCAAATGAATTGCCAGATACCACATAATTTGAGAGTTCTATTGTCATTTTTGTCAAAATTTTTATACACCCTTCTATGTGGACTAGGTCCAAATATGGGCCAACTTCTCCTAATTTCAACAGAATTATTTTTTGGGTCAATAAGAACTCTTGTACAAAATTTCATCAAAATATATGCATAATAGTCACTTTCACATACAAATAACTTTTCAAAAAATATGACGAGCATTTGTACCGAATATCTTACCTTGGGTCAGAAAAATTGCTGTAGTTCAAAAAGTGCAGTCCCGATGCATGGACATGTATATATAGGAATGTAGGGGAGAGTTAGGACTACAAAATAGTAAATTTGTGTTTTGACTCAGCTTGACTCACAGGAGTTGTGCTCTATGAAGTAGGAAATTTCCGATATATTTGACCTTTCTTAAAAAAAATATTTAAATTGTTCTGAAAACAGTAGAGCTTCATTTTTTTTTACCAGTAATAGGAAATAAGTTAAGTTACAACACAAAATTTATTTCGTCCAAAAATCTTGAAAAACAAAAAAGTTATGATCATTTAAACTTTAAAAATTAACTAAAAATATCATAAATTTACTAAATTCTGAAAAATCCCATTTTGGACCACCCTGTTCTCAGTGAAATAGTTGAAATAGAGTTCTAATTTTTTGGCTCCCGAGGTTTACTACTGTCTACTTTCATATGAGTCTAATAACTTTAAAATCGGAGAACAAAAACCAAAAGGAGTTTTGGCCGCTATCTCAAAATATTGACCACAGTGCGGCGCTTAATTCGGAAATGTAAAATAATAAAGACTAATGCTTGTTTGCGAATATAAAATTTAAAAAGAATTAATTTTTAAACAATATTTATTTATTTTTATGTATTTTGGGAAATTTATGTGAATATTGGGAGGGTGGTTTGTATGAGGCCTAGAAATCAGAATGGTCTGATTCCATTAAAATTAAGAGCGATTGTTTATGAATATAAAAAACATTTATTGGTCGAATTTCAAGAGGATATCTTGAATACTATTGTTAGGGGTATTTAAGTAAAACTTGAAGGGGACATTTACATGGGGGCTATGGGTTAACATAGATTGATTTTGTCAAAATTTAATAGGTTTTGTTCTTGCGATAAAAGAAACTTAAATTTCAAATTTCAGCCAAATCGATTGAAAATTGTGGTCTGTATCGCGTTTATACTGTTTATTTGGACAGCAGATGGACCCTAAAAAACCGAGCAACTTGCGCGAACTAGCACGCCATATTGAAACGTCACAACAAAAATAACCAAAATAATAAACAAAACAGGAATTGGACCGAATACGATCGAATTTCAAAAGTTGCAGTCCATGAAACTATAGTTAATATCACAAATGTAAACTCCTATAATGAACTAATAATAAACTAGATACACACAGGCCACAAACATTTATTTTTAGTTAAAACATACCTTTTACTTTCAATAAAAACTTTTTGGCTCAAAATGTGTAAACAATTGACTTAAAAGTGTCAAGAAAAACTCACTGAGTAATTAGGCCCCAAATTCCTTTAATACACTTGCTGCAGAAAATGTATATTTGATAGCTTACAGCTGTGCGAATATTAAGAGAAAAACAAAAGTGAAAACGTTAATTTTCTCTGTAAAGTATAGGCAATCGATACAGTGCAAAACATTTATCAGTTTCGGCCACAGTGAATCGTTCTATTTTTATCAAATTTTGAAAATTGCAGTTTTTTTTTTAGACTCTGGTATGCTATATTTTATATGGTGCTCCAAAATAATTAAATTGGTAAATATTGACCCTAACTTCCCCAAGGTAGAGTCCCCGCACAACAATGTCGGAGCGGTTGACGGTTACGGTCATGAGAGAGTATAGGCGCAAAACAAAAGCGGCAGCGGGAAATTCCGTCATACGTTGATATTTACAATATTTTTTCACTTTTTACACATATTTTTATTTGATGTTATTGTTTTTTTAAATATCAATATAATTTTTTCATATTGATTACTTTTTTGTGTTTTTTAGAATTTTTAATATTTTTTGTTTGTTAGAGATCACATTTTTTTGTTTACTTAATCGAAAATAATCGAAATATTTATAAAAATGTGTCAACATTTTAATATCAAAAATTCAAAGAGAGAGAGAAACCGACACAAAAATAAAATTGATTTTATTCAAGCGGTTTTCGGTCAGGCGTTTTTTCTTGCCAAATTTGTATGAAAAAAACGTCACCGACATTGTTGTGCGGGGACTCGTACATTCATTTGCGGGTAAAAATATATTTTTTTTCTTCTTTATTTAAACAAATTTAGATTAGTTTTGCTTAACAATTACTACAACTAGTCTCATTTAGTGACTAACTAGTAGTTTATTTATAGATAGTATTTATTAGTATTTTATAGGCTCATTGGCTTCGATGTTCAAAATATGTCTCAAAAAAATTTAGGTTGATCGGACATGGGTAATGCGTGCCGCATCGGCCTTGAATTAAAAAAAAAAAAAACGGATTAAAAGAAAAATATGATTTTTTTCTGTTTTTTTATTTTTTTTTGGTATTTAAGTTAAATTTGACAGGTGGTTACAGAATTTTGATTTGGAGTAAAATGCCTCTCTAATAAGGTACTAAAAACTTAAATCGGTTGAAAATCAGCCATGTTATGTAAACTTCCCCAGGCATCTAACGTGTGGCAGACCACTTGAATAAGGAATACAATCCGGTTCATGAAATTCATTGAAATTTTTATGGCCAATCTCTCAGAAACTGCCGGTGGAGCGAACAAAAAAATACTTTTGCAAATCCCATACATTTTTTGGGTGGTCTAGTGATAAGGTAGAAAAAAAAAATTTATTTTTTTCGGTTGAATTGACATGATTTTTCGCAGATGTTAAAAAAAAAAATCACATATAAGAAAACTATAACCATTAGAAAAAAAAGCCTGAATTTTACTTAGTTTACACACACTTACACACCTATATAATCTTTTTCTTATTGTTAGTAAACATTTTTTACCCTTGTGTTCCTTTATTTAAAACGTTTGAAACATACTGCTGAATAATTGAAGTAAAACAAACACAATAATTTATATTATAACCCAAAGTTATCATAGACAAGGCATAATATACAGCAGTTATATATTAAATAATAATAAAATTTGATTAAATTCTTACAAAATAATAAAAGAGATATTTTTTAGTTTAATACAAGTAGTTAAAGTTAAAAAAAAAATCATTATTTACTTTTTAAAAGTTTGGACTGATTTGTTTCCGTTTTTGTTCAGTTTGTCTAATTAAAGAAAAACTGTATGTAAATATTTTCCCTTTGTCCCAAATAACTTAAAGTGTTTTGTAATTTAAAAAAAAAAAAAAAAAGTTGTTTAATACCATTTTCTTAGTATACTCAACAAAGAAAAATTTAAAAAAAATTCTCAGAATCTGTGATATTTTTCTCAGAATTTGAGATATTTTTCTCAGAATTTGAGATATTTTTTCTATAGACAAATTTTCAGAATATAATATATTTTTTCTATAGAAAAAAATTATCAGAATCTGTAGTCAAAAAAATCCACTGAACTTGTTTTCCATTCAAAACGTACAATATGGCGCATGATTATTTCCAAATTCCTATATAAATCTAATGTTAATCATACGCCTAAAAACAATATGAGAAATTTCTATTGAAAGTTAACAATTCGATATGAAATCTAAACATAAGTATATTTTAAATTTAAAAACTGTAATAAAAATTAGAAAACTTAGAAGAATCTAAGATATTTTTCTATAGAAAAAATCTCAGAATCTGAGATATTTTTTCAATAGAAAAATTCTCAGAATCTGCATATTTTTCTATAGAAAAATTCTCAGGATCTGAGATATTTTTTCGATAGAAAAATTCTCAGAATCTGAGGTATTTTTTATCTGAGATATTTTTTCTATTGACATATAGCAAATATATTTTCTAAAAAAATATTCTTAAAATCTGAGATATTTTTTATAGAACAATTCTTAGAATCTGCGATATTTTTTCTATCGAAAAATTTTCAGAGTCTGAGATTTTTTTTTCTATACAAAAACTCTCAGCAACTGAGTTATTTTTTCTATAGAAAAATGCTCAGAACATGAGATATTTTTATACCCTCCACTCTAGTGATAGAGGGTATATATAAGTTTGTCATTCCGTTTGTAACACCTCGAAATATTTGTCTAGGACCCCATAAAGTATATATATTCATGATCCTCGATCGATTTTAAGACGATCTAGCTATGACCGTCCGTCCGTCCGTCTGTCTGTCTGTCTGTTGAAAACACGCTAACTTTTGAAAGACTTTACGGAGGCTCCTGAAGTTTGGCATATATGTTGCGAATTTAAATGGTCAGGTTGGTATTGCAATCCAGCGAAATCGGTCCAGTGTTTCAAAAATTATGAGCAAATACTGAATTTCGGCAAGGGTTTTTCGTGAATTTACGAGATAAAAAACAAGATAACTTTCAAAAAGCATCTCTGACGATGCTGAAGCCCTACATATATATTTGTCGTTCCTCTGGCCTGGTTCGTTTTGAATTTCAGCCGAATCGATCCAGCGGTTCAAAAGTTATTAGCAAATCCGTGAATTTCAGATTAGCTCATCTTAACCCAGTTGGCAACGTCCTCGAGCCATCCTCAGTGACGGAGAGATGACATGTCAGAGTCACACCTGACATCCGCAAGACATCTCTATGTATTGGGTTGAGGACAGTTCCATACAAATTTTCAAAATGTCCTCACTCAAAGTCAGCAGTGGTCAGGGCTGACCTTCTGGGGACATGTCACCTAAGACTTCTTCGGGGAAATGTCTGACATAGGTCATGCGAAAATACAAAAAAATTTCGTATTTCCTTTAGTTTTTACTTTTATCCATTTTCCTTTATAAATTATCTTTCTCATATTTAGAAAAAACTTTCGCCTTTTTTAGTCCCAACTGGATTTGAACCTGGAACCTCCAGTTTATTAGTCCCACACCTAACCACTTGTTCCAAACTTTATTTTTAAAATTGTTTGTCTATTTATTACTTTTATTCTACTTGTTAGATTTTGATTTTATTTTAATTAAGTCGATAATATTGCCATCTTTTTCTTGGAAATTAAAGAGTTGCCCAGATTTAAAATTCTAATTTAATATACTGCTATTCTGAAGACATTTCCTTTTAGACGTCTTACAAGGGAAGTATCTCAACCCTTATGAACCGATTTGCCTGAAACTTAAAATATATATTAAAGAGACGATTTTAAGGTTGGGGTGTCTCGGCTTATCGGCCATATCGGTGTTTAAAAATTTCGTTGTCCCCTTATGAAACCATGTGGACCTTCGGGAAAATTTTGATAACTTCCGAACTAACAGGAATATCATCTAGGGCAAAAATACGGGTCGATTTAAATTTAATTAAGATTATTTCTTATCCATATGGATATCGTAGGTCTATGTCTTCACATAAGTACCCCCCAAAATTTACACATTTTCCTAAAAAAAATATTTAGAGAAGCCGAATTTTTGCAAGGTTATGCCACCATTGGATAGGTATTAAAAAATCGTTTCTTCTCATATGAAAACATCATATAGTTTCTTAAAAAGAAATGGCTGAAAAATCCAAAAAACGATTTTTTCGCCATTTTTTGACCCATGTTTTGAACCCCTAAGTCCCCGATATGGCCGCTAAGCCGAGACACCCCAACCTTAGAATTGTCTCTTTGATATATATTTTAAGTTTCAGGCAAATCGGTTCATAAGGGTTGAGATACTTCCCTTGTTAGAGGAATTGTCCACACTCTTAAAGCAAATATTCAGTGCTGACAATGTTAGGACATGTCATCAAGGATTGCCTATGATTTGTCAGAACCTGAAGACATTTCCCCAAGGAATCACTGTGGAAATTTCCTCAGTGACACATTTTCCAACTGGGAAATTCTCGTGTTGAAAACCCGTTAAACAAGTTTTAAAAACATTGGTAAGTCACAAAAATATTTTACAACATATTTTTGTCACTCAAAAATATTTTTGCACTTAAAAAAAAAAAAAAAAATACATTGAAAAAAAATTTTACACTCAAAAAAAAATTTTACACTCAAAAAAAATTTAGTCAATTATTATTTTTTTTTTTTTTTTCAAAAATTAGTTAAAAAAAAGTGTTTTTTCACAAAATAAAATATTTCTAATCAAAAATTTAATTTTTTCACGTTTAAAAATTTACTATCACTTAAAAAGGGCATTGTGGAGTGTATTCATAGATTCGGCCAAGTCGAATTTAACTTTTCTACTTGTTTTTTATAGAAAAGTTCTCAGCATCTTAGATCTTTTTTCTATAGAAAAATTTTAAGAATCTGAGATATTTTTGCTATAGAAAAATTTTCCGAATCTGAGATATTTTTGCTATAGAAAAATTTTCAGAATCTGAGATATATTTGCTATAGAACTATTCCCAGAATCTGAGATATTTTTTCTATAGAAAAATTCTCAGAATCTAAGTTAATTTTTCTATAGAAAAATTTTCAGAAACTGAGTTATTTTTTCTATAGAAAAATTCTTAGAATCTGAGATATTTTTTCGATAGAAAAATTCTCAGATACTGAGATATTTTTTTAATAGAAAAATTCTCAGGATTTGACACATTTTTTCTATAGAAAAATTCTCAGAGTCTAAGATATTTTTTCTACAGAAAAAATCTCAGAATCTGAGATATTTTTTCTATAGAAAAATTCCCATATTCTGAGATATTTTTTCTAAAAGAAAAATTCTCGGAATCTTAGTTATTTGTTCCATAAAAAAATTCTCAGAATCTGAGAAATATTTTTTACAAAAACTTTTCAAAACCTGAAATATTTTTTCTATAGAAAAATTCGCAGAATATAAGATATTTTTTCTATAGAAAAATTCTCAGAACCTGAGATATTTTTTTTATATAAAATTCTTAGAATCAGAGGTATTTTTGCTATAGAAAAACTCTTAGAGTCTCACATATTTTCTCTATAGAAAAACTCTAAGAATCTGAGATATTTTTACTATAGAAAAATTCTCAGAGTCTTAGATATTATTTCTAAAGAAAAATTCTCAGGATCTGATATATTTTTTCTATAGAAAAATTCTCAGCATCTGAGAATTCTTAGAATCTTAATTTTTGTTCTAAAGACAAATTTTATGAAATTGAAATATTTTTTCTCTAGATATGTTTTTTTCTATAAACATTTTATTTAAATTTAAAAACTCTTATAAAAATTAGATAATTAAGAATGATATTATTTTCTATAGAAAAATTCACAAAATTTTATACGTGTATTTATTAGATAAAAAAATTCTCAGAATCTGAGATATTTTTTCTATAGAAAAAATTCCAGAACCTGATATATTTTTTCAAATAAAATGCCCAGAAACTGAGATATTTTTTTCTATAGAAAAATTCTCAGAATTTGAGACATTTTTTCTTTTTTTTTTTTCAAAAATTCCCAGAATCTTAATTATTTTTTTAAAGAAAATTATCAAAATCTGAGATATTTTTTCATAGAAAAATTCTCAGAAATTTTTGCTATAAAAAAATTTTAGAATTAGAGATATTTTTGCGAAAGAAAAATTCTCAGAGTCTTAGATATTATTTCTATAGAAAAATCCATAGAATCATTATTTTTTTAATAGAAAAAAACTCAGAATCCACGATATTTTTCTACAGAAAACAATCTGAAAATCTGTAGTCAAAAATCTCGCTTTTTTATACAAACCGTACAATATGGCGTATGATCAATTTCTAAATCCCATATAAATTCAATATTAATCATACCCTTTAAATCATTATAACAAATCTCTGTTGAAAGTTACGAAAACTAAAAATTTCAGTTAAAACTTAAAAACTTTAATTAAAATAAGAAAACTTATACGAATTTGAGATATTTTTTCCAGAGAAAAATTCAAAGAAATTTTATTTAAATAAAAAATTCAGAATATGAGATATTTTATCTATAGACAAATTCTCACAATATGAGATATATTTCTATAGAAAAATTTGCATAATTTAAATTATTTTTTCTAAAAAAATTCGCAGAATCTAAGACATTTTATATAATTTCTCAACATCTTACAAGGGAAGTATCTCAACCCTTATGAACCGATTTGCCTGAAACTTAAAATATATACTAAAGAGACGATTTTAAGGTTGGGGTGTCTCGGCTTATCGGCCATATCGGTGTTTAAAAATTTCGTTGTCCCCTTATGAAACCATTTGGACCTTCGGAAAAATTTTGATAACTTCCGAACTAACAGGAATATCATCAAGGGCAAAAATACGGGTCGACTTAAATTTAATAAAGATTATTTCTTATCCATATGGATATCGTAGGTCTATGTCTTCACATAAGTACCCCCCAAAATTTACACATTTTCCTGAAAAAAATATTTAAAGAAGCCGAATTTTTACAAGGTTATGCCACCATTGGATAGGCATTAAAAAAACCTTTATTCTCATATGAAAACATCATATAGTTTCTTAAAAAGAAATGGCTGAAAAATCCAAAAAACGATTTTTTCGCCATGACCCATGTTTTGAACCCCTAAATCCCCGATATGGCCGATAAGCCGAGACACCCCAACCTTAGAATTGTCTCTTTGATATATATTTGAAGTTTCAGGCAAATCGGTTCATAAGGGTTGAGATACTTCCCTTGTTAGATAACTTTTTTTTAGAAAATTTCAATAGAGAAATATATTTTTTATAGAAAAGTTCTCAGAATCCGAAATATTTTTTCTATAGAAAATTTCTTAGAATCTAAAATAATTTTTCTACTGAACAATTCTCGGAATCTGAGACATTTTTCTAAAAAATTCTTAGAACCGCAAAGTGATGAATATAAAAGCTTTAAGCAGTTTCCGCAAAATAATTTCCATAAACGTTTTGTTTTTAACTGCAAAAACTTGTGAATGTCAGTTGAAATTTAAAATTCATCTATTAAAATTTTAATTTCATGTATTTTCAAATTAAGAAAAAATTTCATAGTATTTTTTCAAACTCTGACCAAGAGAATATTTTTTTTTTTAAATTATGCAATGGTATAAATTAAAGCAAATATTTCTTTCATATGCACAATAGACAAATTGAGTAACCGAAAAGAATGAAGTGAAATAATTGTACAGCTGTTTATTAAATGACTTAAACACAGAAAAATCTTTTTTTTTTTTCTGGTAAAAACTTGTACATTAGTTGAGATATTTTTCAAACTAACTTCATCTTGGCACATCAAAATTCATGCACATGCATGTTTATATATATTTTTTTTTTTTGAAAATTTATGTACATTTTAAATTTTGTGGTTCTTTTTAGAGAAGAAAAAAAAAAACTAAAAATAATCTGCATACGGGTCTACATATGTATGATTTCATACTTACATATGAATTGTAAATATATACAATATTTACTATTACAAACATTTAAATGTTAGTTAATTGATAAGTAGCTTAAAATGTTTAAGAATCTGAGATATATATTTTTTTTAATATTACACCGCTCTACAAATCTGAGGCTTGTCGCTGCGTTTTGGATGAAACCAAAAAAAGTTGATAGGGTTTGGTGCCCCGATTCCAAAACGGTCACTCAAATTTTTCTATAACGTCACAATTTTGAAAAAATCGCGGTTAAAGTGTCAAAAAATGCCCATTTTGACCACTTTTTAACGCCTATAAAATAAGATCCTGACATGCAAATGACTTGGTATCAAGCTCATTCGAAAGAGTGTAATTTTCTCTTTCAGACAAGATCAAATCTTTTGGAATTTAGTTTTCTAAAGTGGTAAAAAAATCATTAGCCACAAGTGCTTTAAATCTAAAATTTACGTATGAATTTGTATGGAAATTTGTTAAAAAACACTGTGTAAATAAACTAAATATTGAAGAAATGGAAGGTTTTTTGCTAATGATTTTTTTAACATTTTAGAAAATTAAATTTTTAGAGCATTTTATCTTGTCCTTAAGAGAAAATTACAGGCTTTCGAATGAGATTGATACCAAGTCATTTGCATGTCAGGATCTTATATTATAAGCTTTTAAAAATGGTCAAAAATGTCCTTTTTCAGCACTATAACCGCGAATTACTAAAAATCCTGACGTGATAGACAAATTTGGGCTCCGGATTTGGAATCAGCGCAACAGACACTATCCAAATCACTAAGCAGAATCCAATACGCATTTTCTTGTTGAGCTGTGTTATAGATTTTGAGATATTTATTTTTAAGTTTCTCGATCTCTGATTTTCAGAAAAAGATTTAGTTTATGATTTTTTTTTTTTTAAGCAAAAATCAAAAAAATTTCAGAATCTAGATTTTTTTTTCTGTAGAAAAAGTTTCAGATTCTTAAACAATTTTTCTCACTTGCAAGAGCAAAAATAGCTTAATTTTGAGATCATCGCTAAAAATTTTTTTTAAAAAAATATTTGCATATTTTCAGACTTAAGAACTCTTTTGAAATACCAATATTTAACCTTGGTTATCATTTCATAATGAGGTGTTTTTTTAAGGCCAAAATCGGCTGCAACGATATTGCAAAAACGGGTGGATCAATTTTATGTCAGTTAATTATATTTTGTAGAATTTTTAAATTTTAGATTTTAGTAAAAATTCTGATTGATATTTGTTAAAAAAATTAAAATTGTTTTATTCGACCTTTAAAATATTATATTTTAAGTAGGTTTATTCTAGCTCGAAGTCATTATTTCCTTTACTAATTAAAACAATGATAATCTCATAGAATAATTTTCAAGAAAATTTGTTTTCTGTTTTAAATTTATTTATTAGAGTTAATTTTGAAAATTTGATCTGCGGATATCATAATTTTTTTGAAGGATTTAGGGGAACTAAAAAGAATGGCGGTATTTTTTGGAAAAAAATTTGCTCCTTGGGGTGGTTCAACGCATCTGAAAACGCGAATTTTGAGCTGATTTTTCATCAGAGCTAAAACGGCTGAATATATCGCAAATCTGATTTCATCACTCGATGCTACAGCAAAAAATAATAGAATGGTAATTTTTCAAACTCTTAAAAAAAGTTCCAAAAACGCACCACAGAGGGCGGAAATATAAGGTTTTACCATTTTCTTTTTAAATTAATTTTTTAAATATGCAAAATTAAAGAGCATTTTCAGCATGACAAAATGGTACTAAATTTTCCGTTCTATCACAACCCGTTAAAAAGTTATCAATTCTCAAAAATGGACAAAAAAACGTTTTTTGAGAACTTTGACCTCTATTTTTTCTAAAACATGACGTGATAGAAAAATTTGAAATCTAGATTCAGAATCAGCATCGAAATGTTAATCGAAAACAAGTTTTATGATCCCAGAATATCATCCAAAAACATCACAAAAAAATGCTCTCAATAATGCACAAAAAATGCGTTTTTTGTGAACTTTGACCTCAATTATCTCAAAAACCTGACGTTACGGAACAGTTTGGAAACCAGATTTGGAATCAGCATTGAGATGAAAATCGAAAACGAGTGTCCAGACCGCGGAACCATCCAAAAAATTTTCAAATTTCGGTTAGTGTTTTATAATTTTGCCATTAGAAAAAAAACTTTGAAGTCTCATAACTTTTTAATGGGTTGTGATAGAAACATGCTTTTCGTACCAAATTTCTTAGCAAAAACTGCCTCTTCATCGTGCATGCTTAAAAAAATAATTTAATTTTTTTTTTTTTAAAATCGATTTTTCCGCCCCCTGTTGTGGGTTATTGGAACTTTTTTTTAAGGGTTCAAAAAACTGCTATTATTTTAATTTTTGGTGTAGAGTCGACTGGTGCAATCAGATTTGCAATATATTCGGCCGTTTTTTTTCTGCAAAAAAATCAGCTCAAAATCCGCGTTTTCAGATGCTTTGAACCACCCCAAGGAGTGAAAATTTTTCCCAAAAAATACTGGCATTCTTTTAAGCTCCCCTAAATCCTTTAAAAAAAATGATGATATCCGATAAACAGATGAAGTGACATAGTCACCAAACGAACTTTATTATTTATGTAAGTCTTAAAAAAATTACCAATATAAATGAATTTGAAACAGAAAAGTAATTTTCTTTAAAATTATTCTATGAGAATATCATAGTTTTAATTAGTAAAGGAAATAATGACCTCGAGCTAGAATAAACCTACTCAAAATTTAAATTTTAGTAAATTTAAATTTTAGTAAATTAAATGTTTAATTCAAAAAATGGAAAAATATCTAATCAAAATCTATTTTATATGGGCATAAAAAAAGTATAAAATAAAACTAGTAGAAAAGTTAAATTCGACTTATGAATACCCTCCACACTGCCTCGTTTTAAGTGAACTGGTGGTCATCTTGTCGCGATGCGGAAGCTTAAGTGCGAGGACTCACTGCAGGCCAAGCTGGCGGGAGTAGTTCTGCTGAAGTAGACTACTCCTGGTAGGGACACCCATGCCAGACGGGCTCATGAATAGCACGAACTAAGAACTACCTTCCCCGGCCAACAGTGTCTGTCTCTCCTCTTTTGATAAGTGGCGACTGTTGTGCCGTGTCCCCCCAGCGTCTGTCAATCCAAATTCTGGGCCCTATGTTAAGGGCGGCTGGTGGGATACGTCCGTTGGTTTGTTCAAAACCATGTACTTCATTGTACGTCTGTCCGTTAAATCCATCAGCGTTTGTTACTCAGATTGGGCGGCTTGATGGTCCGCGTCTGTACTCAGATTGGGCGGCGGTATTCGATCCTGGCAGAAGGTTAAAAATGCAAAAAAACCTTTCTTTTCTCTGATATGTACAACGGCAATTCATGCCCTCAGTATCCGGCACGGGGCTTCATAATCTCCGGAGACCCAAATCCCACGATGAAGGTGACAGGTCGTGGTGATTTGTCTGCTACTGCAACCCCGGTTAGTCAGGTGGTTCCACCGGGCTTGACTAATCGGCAAACTACCGGCGTGGTTGCAAAAGGTCAATCTGACATGGTCGGATCGACCTCTTGTAACAAAAAACAAGCTCCTCAGTCTAAACCTCTAGGTGGACGAGGGGGCTCTCACAGCTTGGTACCGTTGGGTTCTTCGAAACCCAGTACCTCTAAGGCTGCCCAAGCCCTGATTGACAACAAGTCAATCAAAACCCCTTCCTCGGGTGCCAAAGGGACTAGTCTGACTAAGTCGGACAGTTCCAAGGCCTCCCATGTGCCAATTGCACAAAAGGGACAAAAGGAGAGTGATCCTGGTTCCTTAAATGTGCCTCCCCCTGCCACTATCGGCAAGTCTGCAGTCCCCCGGCACAAAACTCCATCCAAACGGGCTTTTGTAACGAGGCGCTCCGCCTACAGAATTCTTCGTCAGCTTGGCGACAAGCCGGCAGATGAGCTCACCGAGAAGGAGAAATCCTCACTCGAGTGGGCAAGAGCTCAAATTAAAGAGCTTCAACGCACTCAACCTCCTGCTGGAGCAGTGCCTACACGGCCAACTGTGAAAGCAGCGCCTAAACGGCAGAGATCTGAGGAAGAGCAGCAACATTCCAGGACAAAGCGTCCTATGCACGCGCCTACACGGCTACATAAGTCCTATAGTGAGGTGACTAAGTCACATTTCATGTGGGCTGTTGTAGATAGGAGTATCGCAGACGGGACTATTTCTCCAGAGAACTGGGAATTAGTCCAACTCAAGATGTTGGAGGTGTACTGGAGGATTCTGGAACAGGATCCCGGTCCACCTCCCCAATGTGATGATGCGGGCTGGTTTCAGGGCCATGTCAAGCTTATCGCTTGTGCGGACGAGCGCTCGGCGCGGCTGTATAAGCAAACAATTGCGTCCCTTGGGGAAGTATGGCAAGGAGCTAGGCTGGAGGCAGTTCCTCTTAATGAGGTTCCCCGAAGGCCTAGGTCCACAGCTAAAATACCAGCTGTGCCATGCGATCCCACGGAGATTTTGAAAATCCTTTAAAACAGCAATCCTCAACTGCCGACCCATGATTGGAAAGTAGTTAAGGTTGCTGAGCCTGAAGGACGATCAAGAAGGGTAACCGTTGTTCTAAATGAACAATCCTTGGCGCCGCTTCGTGAGAAACGAGGGAAGATCTATTACGGTTTCGGAACGATCTATCTTCCTGTCTACCGCGGCGACGACAAGGGCGGTTCCCCACCCTCTGGCGATAAGCCTGGGGCTCCGATTGATGTGGACCGTATGTCGTGCGATGACGAAGTCGCTAATCCATCTGACACAGAAGACACCAACTCAGTTTCAGAGCTGGTTGGTGAGTTCTTTGAACAGATGGATGAAGCGGCAGACGAAGACGCCCTCCTGGACTCGGATCAGGAGGACGCCGACGTCACCGTTATTGAAGGCAACTAGGATGGCGAAGATTTTGCAAATAAATCTTCACCATTCCAAAGCAGCATCCGCTGCACTGCTCCTCCGGTTGGCAAGTAGTGGGGAGGAGCTCATAATGGTCCAGGAACCTTGGATCTCTGAGGGTCAGGTGCGTGGACTCAACACAAGCGAATACACGCAATACACGGCAGGCACAGGTAAGCCACGAGCCTGCATTCTGGCTAAGAAAACCCTTAACCTCTTTATGTTATCTGATTTCAGTGATCATGACACAACTGCTGTAGCTTTGGAGTCAAAGAAGGAGACACTCTGGTTGGCTTCCTGCTACATGGCTCACGACCATGGGGAGAATCCGCCTAACACCTTGGTTCGGAAAATGCTGCGTGAGGCTAACAAGAAAAACACGCCAGTCATCCTGTGTGCAGACGCCAATGCGCACCACACCATCTGGGGTAGCTCAGACGTCAACGCTAGAGGTGAGTCTTTATTCGATTTTATTTTTAGCAATCATATGGCTATAGCTAATATAGGTAATGAACCAACTTTTGTCACAACAAACAGAAGGGAAGTTTTAGACGTTACTCTGATAAGCGAGAAACACTCGCATATGATAGGGGAATGGAGGGTTTCAAGTGACTGTTCATTCTCAGATCACTTGTATATAGAATTTTCTTTAGACGTAGGAAGTCAGGGGAAATTGCCATATCTCAACAGAAGGAGAACAAAGTGGGAGCTGCATATCGATACTCTCTCACAGATTCTCCCAGCTGCTCCTCCGGTTATTAACAACATGGAGGATATCGAAGATGCCGTTAACACGCTAACAGGGGCATTAAGTGTTGCGACATCAACTGCATGCAAACCCACCATAAGGAGGGGAAGGAGTAAACCGGCTTGGTGGAACTCTGACATTGCCAATTCACGATCTGTGTGTCGGAAACTGTTCAACGAGGCTAAAAGATCAGGTAACTGGTCGGCTTATAAAGCCTCTGTGAACAGTTTCAAGAACTTGATAAGGAAGGCGAAGCGACAATCCTGGAGAGAATTCTGTGGCGGCGTGGAAAACTTCTCTGAGACCAGTCGCCTACGCAAAATCCTTTCGAAAGCTCCCTCTGCGCCCAGCTATATCCAAAAGCAAGGTGGCAGTTGGACGACTAGCGCCGAAGAGTCCCTTGACGAACTCATGAATGCGCACTTTCCTGGTTGTCTTCCCGTCTCCGTTACGGAAGACATACCTGACACGCCTGAGCCCTGCGTGGTCAATCTGCCCATTGGAGAGAATAGACTACGTTGGGCCATCAGAAGCTTCGCGCCCTATAAATCACCGGGTCCCGACGGTATTATCCCGGCTGACCTTCAATGGAACGCCGATCGGATTATACCATGGCTAGCCAGTATTTATTTGGCCTGTCTCAGATGGTCTTACATCCCTAGGAAATGGACCACCTCTGAGGTGGTTTTCATCCCAAAGGGTGGGAAGACATCCCATACGAAACCGAAGGACTACAGACCGATTAGTCTTTCTTCGTTTCTTCTGAAAACTCTGGAGAGAATTATAGATTCATCCATCAGGATGTCTGTCAATCCAGAGTCATTATCTGCCTCCCAGCATGCCTACAATAAGGGCAAGTCAGTGGAGACGGCACTACACTCTCTTGTTGGATACATCGAGAGATCCCTGGAATACAAGGAGTACACTCTGGCCGCCTTTCTCGATATAGAAGGTGCCTTTAACAATGTCAAACCTGAAGCAATCAGGTATGCCCTGGACGAATTGGAGGTAGATAATACCATAACCAAATTTGTCATGAAACTGCTTGGACATAGGACTATTAGGTCAACTCTTGGCAGGTCCGTGGTAACAAGGGCTGCAGTACGGGGCACTCCGCAAGGAGGAGTCCTATCACCGCTACTGTGGAACCTTACCATAAATACTCTCCTCGTCAAACTGGACGATATGGGGGTCAAAACTGTCGCCTACGCGGACGACGTGGCCGTCGCAGTATCCGGAAAATATCCGGGAATACTGTCTGAACGCCTGGAGCTATCTCTTGAACTACTTTCTGAATGGTGTTCAGATAGCGGTCTGGGGGTAAATGCAGGCAAAACTGACCTTGTTCTATTTTCGAATAGGAACAAGATTCCCAGGTTCATCCCACCGAAATTAGGCGGAATCGAACTCACGGTGTCCGATAGTGCTAAGTATCTAGGAATCATTCTAGACAAAAAGCTGCTATGGAACATGAACACTCAAGCGAGAGTGGCAAAGGCAAACGCTGCCATCTATTGCTGTAAGAAGGCCATTGGAAGCAACTGGGGTCTTACACCCCGGAATGTCAACTGGCTGTTCAATACGGTTGTCAGGCCCATACTTATGTATGGAGTATCTGTTTGGTGGGTGGCGACGGAGAAGGCCTCGATATTCCTGAGGAGACACTTAAGGTTTTTACTGATGGCTCCAAAATGGACGGTCGAGTGGGGGGTGGCGTTTTTGTGAGTCAACTGGAGTACAGGCTCTCATTTCGACTACCGGACCAGTGTAGCGTATTTCAAGCCGAGATAATGGCTATAAAACGGGCTGCAGATTGGTTAGGGTGCCAACGGATATCACTTAGGGATATCTGTATTTTCACCGACAACCAAGCGGCTATCAAATCCCTAGCAGGTGTGACAACCACATCTAGAATTGTCCGAGAATGCCGGGCGTCTCTTAATGAGATGGCGAGACATTCGAATTTGGCACTCATCTGGGTGCCTGGACATGTGGGTATAAATGGCAACAGTGTTGCCGATGAATTAGCCAGGCAAGGTACGACTCTACTCTCTAACGAGATAGATCATACGCCTGGCATTCCGCTCAGTGCGAGTAAGAGGCGGAACGAAAATTCACTTTTTCGAATAGCCAACGACAGATGGCGACGTGAATCCACGTGTCTCAACACGAGGATGGTGTGGCCCTCTTTTGATCGCCGGCGCACGGGTAGGATCATCCAACTGTCCCGGAACCAGCTACGCAACCTATTTGCTGCCGTTACGGGGCACAGTGCGCGATTCGGCGCACACGCCAGGAAAATGGGAATTCCCCACAATGATTACTGCGTGGGATGTCAGGATGTGGAAGAGGAAGATACGGTTACGCACTTCCTATGCCAATGTCCGGCATACGCCCATCGGAGAGCCATACATTTTGGTAACCCGATACTGGCAGATTTGACGTGTCTATCCGGCATGGATGTGAATAGGATAGTCTCGTTCATCCGGGATTCTGAGCGTTTCAGCTTGGATCCCAGTGAGGCCACCTGAGCACTACTATTTCCTTCACCTTTCTCTCTTCTATCCCTAATCTTTTCTTTCTCTCTTTTTCTTATCTCTTCCATAGGTAACACAACGGGACCACGTTTATTGAAGGACCCAAGTGAGCTGTCCAAAAGGCGGCTGCCTACTTACCTAACCTAAGTGATAGTAAATTTTCTAACGTGAAAAAAATAACATTTTTGATTAGAAACATTTTTTTTTGTGTAAAAAAAACTTTTTTTTTAAAAGTAATTTTTGAAAAAAAAAAAAAAAATAATTTAAAAAATTTTTTTTTGAGTGTAAAATTTTTTTTGAGCGTAAAATTTTTTTCGAGCGATTTTTTTTTCAATGTAAAAATATTTTTGAGTGACAAAAATACGTTGTAAAAAATTTTTGTGACTTACCAATGTTTTTATAACATATTTAACGGGTTTTCAACACGTGAATTAAAGGTGAAACTAATCCAAAATCGGTCCACCAGTTTTGCTGTATCGTGGCAGGAGATTTCAAAAAATGTGAGACATGTTTCGTACTGAAAAATTCTCAGATTCTGATACAATTTTCGTATAGAAAAATTCTCAGATTCTGAAAATTTCTCCATATGAAAAATGTCTGAAAAATATTTCGTATAGGAAAATTTTCAGATGCTGAGACATTTTTCGTTTAGAAAAATTCTTAGATTCTGAGACATTTTTCGTGTAAAAAAATTAATTTTTCGTATAGACAAATGCTCAAATTCTGAGACATTTTTCGTATTGAAAATTTCTCAGATTCTGAGACATTTTTCGTATAGAAAAATTCTCAGATTCTGAGACATTTTTCGTATGGAAAAAGACTCAGATTCTGAAATAATTTTCGTACATAAAAATTCGCAGATTCTAAGACACTTTTTGTGTAAAATTCTTTTATTTTGAAAAAAATACTCGTTCAGAAAAAATCTCAGATTCTGAGACATTTTTCGCACAGAAAAATTTTCAGATTCTGAGACATTTTGCAAAAAAAATCTCAAATTCATGTATTATGTTGTTATATAAAAATTCTAAGGTTCTGAGACATTTTTGGTATATAAAAATTCTAAGGTTCTGAGACATTTTGCGTATAGAAAAATTCTCAAATTTTCCATATAGAAAATTCTCAGAATCTGAAACACTCCTATGGAAAAATTTTTAGATTCTAAGACATTTTTCTTATAGAAAAATGCTCAGATTCTGTGACATTTTTTCTTATAGAAAAATTCTCAGATTCTGTGAAATTTTTTGTATGGAAAAATTTTCAGAATCTGAGACATTTTTTCTATAGAAAAATTTTCAGATTCTGTGACATTTGTCTTATAAAAAACTCTCAAATTCTAAGATATTTTTTGTATAAAAAAATTCTCAGATTCTGAGACATTCCGTAAAGAAAAATGTCTCAGAATCTGTCTCAGAATCTGAAACATTTTTCGTATAGAAAAATTCCCAGAATCTAAAATACGCCTTTAGAAAAATTTTTAGATTCTAAGACATTTTTCGTATAGAAAAATTCTCAGATTCTCTGACATTTTTCATATACAAAAATTCTTAGATTCTGAGACATTTTTTTCAGATTCTTACAGAATCTGAAAGATTTTTCCTATAGAAAAGTTTTCAGATTCTGAGATATTTGTCTTATAAAAAACGGTAAAATTCTAACAAGGGAAGTATCTCAACCCTTATGAACCGATTTGCCTAAAACTTGAAATGTATATAAATGAGACGATTTTAAGGTTGGGGTGTCTGGGCTTTTCGGCCATATCAGTGTTTCAAAATTTCGTTGTCCCCTTATGAAACCATATGGACCTCCGGGAAAATTTCGATAACTCACGAACTAACAGGAATATCCTCTAGAGCAAAAATACGTGTCGACTTAAATTTAATAAAGATTATTTAACATTCATATGGACATCGTAGCTCTATGCCATCATATAAATACCACCAAAATTTTCACATTTTCATGAAAAAAGTATTTAACGAAGCCAAACTTTTACAAGGTTATGACACCTTTGGATAGGCATTAAAAAAACCTTTCTTCTCATATGTAAACATCATATAGTTTCTTAGAAAGAAATGGCTAAAAAATCCAAAAAACAATTTTTTCGCAATTTTTTGACCAATGTTTTGAACCCCTAAATCCTCGATATGGCCGATAAGCCGAGACACCCCAACCTTAGCATTGTCTCTTTTATATATATTTTACGTTTCATGCAAATCGGTTCATAAGGGTTGAGATACTTCCCTTGTAAGACATTTTTGGTATAAAAAACTCTCAGATTTCGAGAAATTGTGAAAAATTCTGAGACATTTGTCGTATAGAATAATTCTCAGATTCCAAACATTTTTCGTATAGAAAAACTCTCAGATTCTGATACAGTTTTCGTATAGAAACATTTTCAGATTCTGAAACATTTATCGTATAGAAAAATTCTCAGATTCTGAGATATTTTTCGTATAGAAAAATTCACAGAATCTATTGTCAGATTATGAGTCTTTTTGCATAGAAAAATTCTCAGATTCTGTGACATTTTACTACACTCAAAAAAATACGTTAGTAGATTTACAATTTTTTTTTTTTTTTCTAACGCTAGTTAGCTAACTTTTAGCAAATTTTTAGTTGAGATTAGCATGTTAGCAAAAAATTCTTGTAAACTTCATTTAGCACATTAGCAATTTTAAACAAACTTTGAACTAATTTCTTTTGCTAAATTTGAAATTAAGTTGATGTCACGATTCACACCTCGGGTGTCTAATATTTCAAAGAAAACGACTAGGCTATCTCCGAGGACGATACCCCAAACTCCCCAGACGAAACTTTCCCGGGTAATCCCCATCCTACCACTGTCGCACTGGCAACTTTTCAATTTCTGCACGGCTATGGCTCGTCGGGCTTGGGTGGTAGTTCGTTGCAGTGGTAGGCATGGTGGCGTGATGCGAAAAATTGTACCAGTGTCTGAAACAAAAAAAAAATGTCACCTTTTCTTTCACGGTGGAAATAGATGTTGGTTTCCACATAGCCCTCCCCTAAAACCATGGTAACTCTGTTATTATATATAAGTTACCCCATGCGACCTCCACCAACAGATACCTACCTCAAGACCTTCTTTTGCTAACCTGCCCTAATCTCAGTAAAACGTTATGATTTTTAATTCAAATTCAATGACATATTTATTTCCCCTTAGGGGATTTTTTTTTTTTAACAACAAAAAAAAAAATAAAAGGTACAAAAGTTCATAAAAACTTAGAATAGCAACAAGCCTAATGTTCGAACATGTGTTACAAATAAAAACTTGCCCTATATTATAAGTATAAATTTTAATTAGAGATCAACTTTAATTCTTAGATCAGATTATGATAAAGCTAAATTTTATGATTATTGGTGCACGCTGCGATTTTCAAGATTTCAAATGTAAGCGAATAAAAATACTTATTAAAATTTGCAATTATCAATTCACACAAAATATTATCATGGCAAGTACTTACCATGATGATATTCGACATAACCAAGTAACAATAGTCACTAATTCGGAACATTTGAAACTTTGACAATCTATTTATAGTGATAAACTTAAAAATAATGAGGTTATATTTCAAAGTGAAATTTACAATGGTATTTATATGAAACGCAGCCTTATTCTGCAATAACCTGACCAGCTAGTGCCAAATAAAAATGAAGGTTTGGTAACAGTAGAGTTTTTAGCACTGCTACCTCAGGGCACTGCCGAATAAGACTGGTGTAAGGTATTCCAATAGAGCTTATCCAACACGATTAAAAACTGACCAGTTGGGATGATTCCTTTTCTTCTTTTATCCCAACAAAAACTAGATAAAATCTATTGGATGATGTCAACACTAAAACGTTCGGGACAAAAGATTAATAAATGGTAGTACGTAAGGTAACCACCTTTATGAAAATAAATTCGAACAAAACCTGGTCTGGACAACTATAACTGGTTTTCAAAAAAATTCTAACGATAAAAATTGTCGGAATGGGCAATAAACCCTAAAAACTGGTAAACCCTAAAATAAGCTGTTTTTGTTTATATTTTGTACTTATCTATTTAATCGCTTAGTTGAAGTTATCGCCGCTACTGTGGCATCACTGCTACTGTCCGACAGGTTGTTTATTTTTTTGTAATTTGGTGTTTTTGTTTAGAATTACGGTGACGACTACACTAAAATTGGCTGTGGATTATTGTCGTTGAGTACCGGTGGCTTGCGTAGATGACCAGGCGCTTGGAGGCAATGTGATCTATGACAGGCCGTCTCCTGATGGTGGATTCTTAATCTGTTGCTTGGTACTTGTTAGTTGCAGAAGGATTGGTGCACACAACTTATTGGCCGCCTCCTATGAATACCTTATCCTACCACCGGAATATTTGTATTCCAATGTGGTTACTCGACAACTATACAAAGGCACTTGAACAGAATGATGGGGCTTGTTCCAGACGCGATTTGTATAAGTAGAAGTCGCTTGTCTCAACGTCGATTAATTAAATTTTGCCGACTTCGTATCACGTATGAGTTGGAGAGGTGTTAAGACTTTCCGGTGTCTTGCAGATTTTTTTCTTGTGTCAATAAGGTTATATTTGAATTTGCTAAATAACTTTAGCCACTTTCCTTGACCCGTATCGTTAATTATGAGCTATGGAAATAACAATCGTGCAATTAAGCGTATTTTCACAGCAACAGAATTAAAGTCTGTGACTCACCTTGGCTTCTACCGAGTGCGCTTACTTTTAAATTGTATCTAAAATTTATTTGTTTTTTTGCGTATCACAAAATTGACCACATTACTCTGCAAAGACTACCGGAAAAAGAGCCATGACACCTTTCCAGCTTGCTGCTGTCAAAGTTCAAGGGCTCAGAGTTGTATTTTTCGTCGGGTTTTCGTCAAGTTCATTTGACCAGGGCTGCTGCGTGGGGTCATTACATGGTATACCAAAAACAGGGATGTCATTTATGCCTGACTATTACACTGCCAGAAATCTATCTACACTTAACAAAAAAAATAGCAAAATAGGGAAACCGTCGCCGTCATAAAAACTCCTGCTAACTAAATTACTCCCAACAAACCGGCACGGTACATTGACTACATTTTTAGAAGATCTTTTGCTAATATTAGCAAAATTAATGGTAAATTTTTTTTATTTTCAGAAAACTTAAAATGGCGCTATATAGAGCAAAATGGAGGCCATTTTTGGTTCTTAGAATTTCCATAGTATTGCCGGTCCTCTTCACATGTGTGGACCCTTATGGGCCCTAACTTTGGATCCAAAAAAGTTAGCATTCCCGAAAATTTTAAAATGCTCATATCTCGGTAAATATTGCCGACACAACAAAAAGTCCAAAAGCGTTTTTGTAGCTCTCAACACGTAGAACAAGACCGCAAAATAGTCAAAAGCTCTCCGAGTAATATTTTTGAAGTTATCAAGTTTTTTAATTCTCAAGACCCCAGTTGTCCCCTATAATCACGTATCTCAAAAACTAAGCAAGGTAGAGCGAAACGGACACAAATTTTGGATCAAAAACTATGACGATTTTTAAGAAACCCAACTAGGTCTAGGCCCATCGGGGTCTGGACCTATCGGGTCCGACCCCAATGGTGTCCTCAGATGTGTATAAACTTAGTTAAAAAAAAAATATTTAGTTAACTAATTATTGGCAAAACATTTTTGCTAACTTTAGCAAAAAAATTGTGGGTTCAAAATCAGCAAATTTTCTTGTAGGTTTACAAGCTTTTTTTGCTAACATTACAGTTTTTATTTTTAATGTAATAGAACAATTTTTTTGTATAAAAAAATTATCAGACTCTGAGACATTTTTCGCATAGAAAAATTCTCAGATTTTAAGAATCTTTTCATATAAAAAAGTTCTCTGATTCTAAGATATTTTTCGTATCGATAATTTCTTAGATTCTGAGACACTTTTTGTGTAGATAAAGCCTATATCATTTTAAATTTAACCTCGTTTGCCTTAGTCTCCCAATGTATGAGCGTTTGTATATTTAAGCACAATATTTGCTTACATTTCCGGCTTATGTTTGGTTAATTTATGCATGTAAAGTGCAAATAAAATGTTAACAAAATCTCCTTTTTTCCTTATATTTTCCTCTTTGTTGCATTTCAAACATCAGTTGATTTCGGGCATAGAATGAATTAAAAGAAAAAAAAAACATATGTCGACAATAGGAAAAAGGAAACGTTTTATGCAAAAAGAAAAAAAAAAGATTTTCCAAAAAAAGAGAAATCATATTGCAGAAATTTTTTGAATTTAGCCATAATAGAGAGGACAGAAAAAATGCAACCTAAAATACATAAAGAAAAAAATGCTCAAAAATGTATTAAGTACATTCATATATTTTCACTTTACAAACTTCCATTAAAGATTCTTGTATCGAAATTTAATAACGATAATGTTTTTAGGCTGGTGTCAAATTTTAAAAAAGTTGCAGTACGCCACCTCAGTTTGACTATATAAGCTAACAATTAACGAAAAAGAAAACAAGTAGAAAAATTAAGTTCGACTTGGTCGAATCTATGAATACCCTCCACAATGTCATCTGATAGTAATTTTCTAAAAAAAATTGCATCACAAATTTTTTATTAGAAATATATTATTTTGAGTAAAACTTTTTTTTAATCAATCAAATTTTTTTGAGTGTAAAATTTTCTTGACTGTCAACATTTTTGTGAGTGTCACATTTCATTAAAAAAAATTATGTATACATTTTTTTTTTTTGAGTGTAACATTTGTTTTAGTGTAAATATTTTTTTTAGAGTACAATTTCTTTGAGTAACAAAATTACTTTGTAAAATATTTTTGTTGTTTTACACCTATACGCAATACAAAAAAAAAATATTTCACATACATATTTCCGTCTTTTTATTTTACTTCATTTGATTTTTTTTTTCCATAAATTCTTACTATACACCGTTACATACAGTTACAAAAACAAAACAATAACAAATATTTACTTGTCTAACAACTAAACTGCACCCCACGACAAGAAAACAAACAACAAGTTTTAAAAAAACTGGTATTTCACCATGCTCTTAAAACTTGTTTAACGAGTTTTCAACAGTTTAAGGTGAAACAAATCTGAAATTCAGTGCTTTGCTTATAACTTTTGAACCACTGAACCGATTTTGCTGAAATTCAAAACCAAACAGCCTTGGGGAACGACAAATATATATGCTAAGCTTCAGCCCCGTCGGAATTGTCTTTCGAAAGTTATAGTGGTTTTAATCTTGTAAATTCGAAAAATACCCTTGCCGAAATTTACTCTTTTGCTCATAACTTTTGAACCACTTGACCGATTTCGCTGGATTGCAATACCAACCTGACCCGGTAAATGGAGAACATATATGTCAAACTTCAGGAGGCTCCGTAATGTCTTTCAAAAGTTAGCGTGTTTTCAACGGACAGACAGACAGACAGACGGACGGACGGACGGACGGACATCGCCAGATCGACTTAAAATCGATCAAGGATCATGAATATATATACTTTATGGGGTCCTAGACCAATATTTCGATGTGTTACAAACGGAATGACAAACTTATATATACCCTCTAGCACTAGAGTGGAGGGTATAACAAGAATTACTATTTTCATATTCTTAAAACCAAAAATTTCAATAACTTGGGTTTGTAACTTGGATAATAATTCACCTCGTGGTGAATAGAACCGTTTTTCACTAGCTGAAACATAAAGTAACATAATTATTTTTCAACAAAAAAAATTTTTTTTTTCATCAAATTTTTTTTTTTCATCAATTTTTTTTTTATAATTTTTTTTCACCATTTTTTTTCATCAAACTTTTTTTTTCATCAATTTTTTTTTTCATAAATTTTTTTTCATAAATTTTTTTCATTAATTTTTTTTTATCATTTTTTTTTTTATCAAATTTTTTTTTTCGTAAATTTTTTTTATCATATTTTTGTCATAAATTTGTTTCATCAAATTTTTTTATAAAATATTTTATTATAAATTTTTTTCACAGCAAATTTTTTTTTTTCATCAATTTTTTTTACATCAAAAAATTTTTCTTTTCATCAAAAAAATTCCTTAAAAAACTTTTTTCATCCAAATTTTTTTTTTACCAAAGATTTTGGGTTCACTAAATTTTTTTTTACATAATTTTGTTTTTCTTGAAAAAAATCATATTTTTTTTTATCAAAACTACTTTTTCACCAAGTCTAAGCTTTTCGCATAAAACTTTATCATTTGTTTACCAAATGTACATAAAACAAGTGCGAGTGTTATATCCTTTAGTGCCGAATCTTTTATACTCTCCAAAATGTAAAAACACTTTTTTGCACTTATTTTTGCACTCACTTACGAAATGTACAGCTCTTTTGGTTTTTTAATGTGTTCCTCGACTGATATTTCAATTCGTTTTGCATGGAATAGCAAAAGTAATATAACATTATTTTTTCTAAAAAAAACTTTGCTTTGGCAAGTACACCCAAATCTTCCGCAAAAAATTATCATGATTCAATGTTTTGGGCAAGAGTACAAAATTCGCAGGCATTTTTGACAAACAGCCCACTCTATCGGTCACATATATGTATACAATAATATTCCAAGTGCCACACTACACAAATTGTGCAAAAAAGTTAAATTTGAATTAAAAATAAAACGGAATAGTTTAATAATAAATAAAGTGACTAAATTTGCCATAAAATTGCAATTTTAAAATTATGATTAAAAAAATTTGATATGGAGTCTTAATTATCATTATAAATTAAACTTTATTTAAATCAATGTATTTATTCATATTAATTTGCTTAATAATCAATTGGTGTGAAATTAATAATTTTTACCAATACATATTGAAAATAATTATTTATATCAAACACTGCGCAACAAATTTGATAAACAAAAATAAACAAAAGCGAACTACTAGTAGACCAAAACACCCACCGAAGGTTGTGGAAACTAAGTTGGAGTTTTCAAGCATTTTTAGCATACTTTTAACGATTTAATTTTATGCCAAAAATATTTGTAAAACAATTTTAATTTAAGAACAAAAAATCCCTTTAAAATGACAGTTAAAGGGTTACTATATATAATATATATAAAGAACCGCCATTAAATTTTACAGCAGATTGTGGAACACTTTTTTGTCTTCCTACAATAGGCAGTGCAAAAAAAATACGTGTCGAATAAATTTTCGTTCTAAACAACATATTCAAATTTCATGAAGATCAAATGGTGACAACAGGGAGACTTGCCTTGTGAGATGATATTTGATATTTGATTTTTGATTTTTACGACTTCACCATTCACCCAATTTTTAAAATATTGATATTCTTTCGAGTTTTAAGATTTTTAAATTTGTTTTTGTAATTATTAAACATATTAACTAGATCTTTTATTGTTACAAGAAAAAAAAATTGAAATCATAAAATTCTAAAGAATATTAAATTATTAAAAAATTTGGTGAATGGTAAAGTCGTATTCGAGAATCGAGCACCTTATATTTTGTGTTTACCAGCCTTGTCGAAAGTTGATAATTCCCAGCAAAAATTGGCATTACTAGCAATGGGTTTTGTAATCCGAAACAGATGTTAATCAGTAGTTACTTATTGAATGAAACAGTAAACCCCTTATTCATATTCAAATTTGAACACTTTATAACAGGTTTATAAAACAGATTTTCATACGAAATTCGTTTTATAAACCTCTTATAAGTTTGTTAATTTCAATATGAATATGGGCCTAATTATTTTAACAAGGGCGTGAGACAAAAATAACTAGTGAAGAGTATGGAGATAAATAAGTAGTTTCTGCCTCGGATTACAAATAAGGAGTAAAAGCCCATTACCAATAAGAAGTAAAATAATTAGTTAATTAAAACTTTTAAAATTTAACTTGTTTTTACTAAAACTTCAAAATTGTGTAATTTTTATTAAGTTTTTAAGTACTTTTTAAGTTAATTAAATTGTAAAGGTCAAAAACTGCAAGTGCAAGAAGATATTATTACTTAGAGGTGCTTTTATAACATACTAGCTGGCCCGGTCCGCGTTGCTGGCCCAAATATAAGATCAGTCTTAATTTCGTTTCGCTTGAAATTAGTGCCCCCCATTTCACGGTTCTCGATATTCCCAGAAATACCGCTATTCTTGGTTCTGGTACGGGTTTCCCGGTTCGGGAATACCGGTATTCCTGGTTCTGATCCTGGTACCGGTTCTCAAAAAACAAAAAAACCATACAAAATTTAAATTACACAATTTAATCAGAATTTCAAGAACATTTAGTTGTGTTTGTAAAATTATTTAAAAATCATTTAACTATTTTTTTTAAATTCAAAAAAAAAATTGAAATGGTGGTTTTCACATGTTTTGTATTTTTTTGGTAAAAGCGAAGAAGAAATATTAATTATACAAAATTTTACGAAATATATATACCGGAAGTCCGGAATACCGGTATTCAATGGACTAATTCAAGAACCGGGAAATCGGTACCATTTCCCGGTAATACCGAGAACCGGGAGTACCGGTATTCCCGGTACTGACCGTAGGCACTACTTCAAATAATAGCCCTGCAAAAAATGTAATAAATTTCCTGGCTTGTAAAAATTTGTGGGCGTGGTTTTAAAGACCCCGGCAGATAATCATCTTAAAATTATATTTTAGGAACAAAAAAAAAAATTTCCATGCCTTTAGTATCATTACGAACAACACAAAAATAAATTATATCCTTCGTTCTTATCGTGAGCTATTGTCTTGAGTTCAAACAAACCTAATAAGTTTTCCCGAATTTTACAATTTCCGGTACACTTTTCTCATTTATATTTCCGTAAAAAACTTATTAGAACTAAAGTAAACATAAAAAATTAGAACTAAAATTAACATAAAAAACATTTATCGGGAAAAGTGAGCGTAAAAGTAGGCGTGGACAATTTTTCTTTCCTTAAAAATCTTTTGCGGACTATATATGTACGTAGAAAAAAGTGGTCGCGGGAAATTTTACTATTCGTAAAAACCTTAGTTTAATTATGACGAACATTTTCAACAAAAATAGCCAAAGTGGGCGTGTTCATTTTCTTTTTTCGTAAAAACCAAAGTTGGAATGTGATGAAAATTCATTTAAAAAAATTAAAATCGGTCCAGCGATTCTCAGATTTTAGATAAATTGAAAAAGTGGGCGTGATCGATTTTTCTTGTATTTCCTTGTAATAAAAACTTAAATTAGATTACTACGACCATTTAAATTAAAATTACCCAAATCGGTGCAGCCGTTTTCCGATTTTAGATAAATAGAAAAAAGTGGGCGTAAAAGTGGGCGTGGTCAATTTTTCTTTACGTAAAAACCTAAGTTGGACTATGAAGAACATTTCAAAAAAAAATTTGTCCAAATCGGTCCAGCCGTTCTCAACTGATGCGGTTACCAACGAACGACAATTGATTTTTATTTATATAGATTACTGAAAAGTAGTTACTTTTGGGCTGAAAATAATGTTAATGGTAATGGGTACTCATTATAAATAATGTACTTGGTAATGATTACTTTTCACAACTTATTACCATGTTTTTGCTGGGTTGTTAACCAAAAAATTACAAATTGGTGGGTGCCAATTAAAATTTTTTTTTCTCCCAACAAGGGAGAAGACCTCCCTTGTTATTTTTTTTTTTTTGACTACTGGCAGTCTGCTTAATTTGTTTACAATATTCTTTATACTAAGTCGTGTTGCACAGTGCAATAGGATGGAGTGGTTTAGGTTAGGTTAGGTTGTAAGTGGCTGCTGACGTTTTACGTCAACACACGGAGACTCTGAGGTCCATTGTGATACCACGGGATCGTAATAGGTTTCCCTACTAGTCCCTGTCGTTAAACCAGTTTGAGCTTCTTATGAAACTCCTTAGATGTTGAATTTTGACATCCGACAAATCTGAAAGATCGTACAGCTCCCTAGATCCCAGTGAAGCAAGTCGCTGACCAGAAAGTGCCGGGCAATGGCAAATAAAGTGTTCGATAGTTTCCAACTCCTCTTCATCCATGCAACTTCGGCAAAAGTCATTCGACGGCACATTTAACCGCTCTGCGTGCTTCCCTATAAGACAGTGTCCGGTAATTATAGAAACCACCGTTGAAATCTCTCCTCTTGGAAGCGATATCAGCTCACTTGTGCGCCCCTGATTAAGAGAAGGCCAAATCAGTCGTGTTGTCTCACACGTCCATCCATTTGCCCATCTTTGATTAGTCTCCGTCGCAGAACAAAGCCGTAGGTTTTGCTTGCAAGTTTCTAGAGGCGTACCAACACATTCCAATTCTGTTGGAACCTGTAAGGTAGTTCCTAGTCTTGCAAGCTCATCGGCTTTGCAATTCCCTGGAATGTCTCTGTGCCCTGGGACCCATATGAGTCGTATGTTAAACTGCTTGGCCATCTCATTTAAAGACGTGCGGCAGTTAAGGGCAGATCTTGTTTTCAGAAACATTGAATCCAGGGACTTGACCGCGGCTTGACTGTCAGTATATATGTTGACTGCGGTTGTAGACAAGACATTGCAGCTCAACCAGTCAGCCACTTCTTTTATTGCCAGCATCTCTGCCTGGTAAACACTGCAATGATCTGGCAATCTACGAGCCAGGCTCAACCCAAGCTCTTCCGAATAGACTCCAAAGCCCACTTGTTCGTGCAGCCTCGATCCATCTGTGTAAAAATTTATGGTAGCTCCACTACCCGGAGTATCCCCCATCCAAGACTCCCTGGATGGTATCATAGTGGTAAAGTGGCGCTCAAAGAGGCTCAAAGAGGGAGCACAGTCCACATTTTGTGGTATTGTTATCTTTTTCAAGATTGCGCTATGGCCACAATCACTGCTCCTCCATTGCAGCGTGCTATTAAGTCGAATTGCCGACGCAGCCGCATACTGCCTACCCAATATGTCCAAGGGTATCAGGTGAAGGAGGATTTCTAATGCAGCCGTAGGTGTAGTACGAAGAGCACCAGTGATGCACATTGACGCCATTCTCTGTACCTTCGTGATAAAGACAAAGTTCGCTTTTGTTTCCAAAGCAGGCCACCAGACAATGATTCCATACAGCAAAATTGGACGCACCACTGCTGTATAGATCCAATGAACGACTTGAGGGCTAAAACCCCATCGTTTTCCAATGGCCCTTTTACAGGAATACAAAGCAATCGTTGCTTTTCTCACCCGTTCCTCAATATTACGCCTGAAATTCAGCTTCCTATCTAGAAATACTCCAAGATACTTGGCTCCATCTGAGAAGGTGATTTCAGTACCGTCCAGAGAAATAGGATCAAAAGCAGGAATCTTATTTTTCCTTGTAAACAAAACAAGCTCTGTTTTACTAGGATTAACTCCTAGGCCACAGTCTCTTGCCCATTTAGACAGATCTTTCAGAGAACCCTGAAGAATGTCCCGCAATGTTGGCAGATGCTTCCCCTTTACCGCTATCGCGACATCGTCAGCATATGCGATAACATGACAACCACGTGCTTCTAGAGATAGTAGCATTGAATTCAGTGCCAGGTTCCAAAGAAGCGGCGAAAGAACACCTCCTTGTGGTGTGCCCCTATTGACAAATCGAGATATGACGGACGCTCCCAATTCAGACGTTATACGTCTATTGGCAAGTAGGTTTTCCACCATTAAAACGATTTCACGCTTTATGTGTCCCATCTGTTCTGAATCGGAGGCAACAGAACTCTCCGAATTCCTCACTGCATGGGCCTCGTCCTGAATGTCACCCATAGTGGCATCAGCTTTATCCTCCGTGCCATCACAGAGGTCGCATTCGTTGCCAGATTCGGTTTCGAAAATGCCAGATGCATCTCCCATCAGCCTAGAATCGGTCAGCTGAATATCAACCTTTTCCAGATTCTCCTCCCCAGCCGACTCTGCCACTGGCTTGTCTGCTTCCAAAATAGGCTTCTGGTCGCCCTTGTAGACATTGACTCTTATATGAAAAAAGCCAAATCTAATAATGCCGTCAGTCCTGGCTAAAAGCGGAAGCGATTCCTCATTAACCAAGACCACTGCTTGACGACGAGCGCCCTCCATCTCACCCAATCTGGCAATTTGCCAATTCTGAGTTGGAAGGTCAGGATTGCAGACTTTTATCATCTTTAGAATCACCGCAGTGTCACTTGTAGCCATTGGGATCCATGCATGAGCTCTGGGTTGCGAGGGGATATCATGTTTTTCCACAACGTCCAGTCTGGCTCCAGGCCATAACTCTCCCACTTGGCTAATGGCAACCTTAAACACGGCTGCGGATCTTTCGTTTCCAAAAGCAACGAGTTTTACTCGCCCCTGATACCAACCTGCGTTGACAGTAGTAGGGAGAAAATCAGGCATACTCTCAAGAAGCCTATAGTAGATTTCATTTAGTTTAGTTTCAACTAAACTCCACTTGTCCCTTGGAATACTACAATCCCCATTTTGCCTGTTTATCACAGCCCTAACGAAGTTACCTTTCACCACTTCACTAAAAGACTGAGTCCAGACGTTGCCGGTCACCTTAGATCTTTTAGGTAAAGGTTTCTCGTCGGGCGAGCGCAACCTTTTACCAGACTTCGATGACGAGGCCGAAACAGCGCTCTGTTTGTCAGATGCGCGCATTGCCGAAAGTTTGTCCTGTTCTTCAATGACTCCTTTCGCCCATGATAGCGACGCCTTCTCACGTTCGGAGAGCTTCGTTCCATCGAGTTGGCTTAGTCTGTTAATTATTTTCAAACAAAGCCTTCTCTGGTTGTGCCTGACCTTTGATGGCTTAAGTTTCTTTTTCTTTTTACCACCAATATTAGGCTGAGCACCCCTACCAGAATCAAGGCCGGACTTCAAGGTCGCAACCCTAAGACCAGTGCTAGGACCAGCACCAGTCGGTGAGGCAGAGCCTCGAACTAAATCGGTATCATTTGTGTCCATATTTTCATTTTCCTTGATGTGGTAATGAAAATATCACAAAAATACCTATTACGAACAAACCTATTACGAACAATTTTAGTAATTCAATTTATAGCACGGAGTTAAAATAAAACACGTCCACACTCGTCAACAGTTGAACGATTATGTGGTTTACTTGGGTTCCTTTTACCAATTTTCAAACAAAAATTTTAAACTGAATATGGCTTTCGATTTTGAAATACAATTTCGTCAAACATCATTAAATATCAATATATTCAAACTCACAAAAATATTAAAATCACTCAGGCTTAATATAGATTTATTTTGTTGTTTTACATATTCATTTATTTATGTTTTTTCTTTTCAGATTTCCATTGCAATTAAATTGTTTATTTAAGCCAGTAAATGATGTAAATACAATATTTATTTTTAATATTTATTTATTAATGGCAATTAAAAAATTGTCATTAATAAATACATATAGGGCATTCCAAGCCAAATCACTCACTTTTAGACCTGACCCCTTTCACAGTGATACAAAATCGAACTTTCGGAACCGGAATGGGATGAAACCAAAAGCAAATGAAAGCTGACGTTTTCCATAACAAAACCCTCAAGGCCTTTTTTTAGGTCAGAGCTAGATTTAATTTTACACGCATTTAAAGTTGGTGATTTTAAAGCATTTAAAGTTTTTGTGTACTAAACATGTCCTACACTCAAAATAATTCTACAGTAAAAGGTTTAGTAAGTGATTTTGTACCAAAATCTACTAATTAGTTACTAATTTTAGTATCTTTAAAGTACTAAAATTAGTAATTTTTGCTGGTTTTGAATAATATTAGTAAAAAAAATTTAGTATTGGTTACCAATTTCTGCACTAGGTCCTTTTGGACTAAAATTTAGTTAAATTTTTAGTATTGAATACCGATGTTTTTTTTTTTTTTTTTTTTGGTGTACTTTGAAGGGCCCTGATGGTGCCCTTATTGGACATGTAGGGTCCAGTTTCCAATCTTAAGCTCAAAATTACTTCAGCTATTACTGGTATGAATTTTGCTGCAATCGGTCCAGTACCTATTTACTGAATAGCCAAACTATTAAAATAAACCACTGTACACCGTTGCGTATGATTGTTATTTAAAGGCAATTACAATATTAATCATTCGCCACTAATACAGTTTTCAAGCATTTATTATTATAATTATAATCAGAGTGCACTAACTTCAAATGCGTGTAAAACAAAATCTAGCTCTGAACTAGAAAAAAGCCTTGAGGGGTTTGTATTGGAATATGCCAACTTTCATTTGCTTTTGGTTTCATCCCATTCCGATTTTGTGTGTTGCACTGTGTTTCGATTTATTTTATTTTTAAAAAATGTTTTAGTACTTATTAAATGCAACTTGGACACCAATTTTCAGTGTTTTATTTCAAGATGGTGTTGAGTAATCAATTTTTCAAAATGGCGATTTTCTCAAAAAAAATTAAAAAATAGAAATTTTTAATTAATTGTGACCATTCAAAAATATAAATATTTTAAAAAAAGTTGGACAACGTTTTGTTGGTATTTAAATGTAGTTTTAGAAAAAAAATATGAAAAAAATATTCGAAGTAATTATCACTTATTTGTTGACGTTTAAAAATTATAATCGATTTTTTGAAAAAGTCCGAAACCTTAATTTTTTTGTTAAAAACTATAGAAAATTATACTCTAAATTACGCAACTTTTAAGCTATAACTCGAGATGTGATCCCAATTCTTTCTATTTTTTTTTTTTAATTTTCAAAATTGCATCTTTTATTTTTTGGCTTTGATTTATTTTATATGGTGCTCCAAAAAAAAATAAATTAGTAGATATTGACCCTAAATTACCCTAGATATATTAATTTCAAGGTAAAAATACGTCTCACAAAAATTTAGGGCGATCGGAAATGGGTAAGGCGTTTAGCATGGTCCTTGAAGTTTAAAAAACGGATTACAAGGAAAAATATATATTTTTTATGTTTTCGCAATTTTTATGGTATTATAAGAATTCAAGTGATTACAGAATTATGATGTGGAGGAAAATGCCTTTCTAATAAGGTACTAAAAACTAAAATCGGTTGAAAATCAGCCAAGTTATTACAACTTCCCCAGGCATCTAGCGTGTTTCATACCACTTGATTAAAGAATATGAGCCCCTTTTTTAAATTTATTGAAATTTTCTACTGTAATAACATTTTTGTATTATTCATGTTTCATTGTAATTTTTTTTTTGTTTTTCCAAATTTTAAAACAAAAAAATTTTTTTTTTTTTTTAAAAAGAGATTTCAAAAGGGTGTTGAAAATGCAGGCATTTTTAGCATTAACTTAAAACATGTTAGCAAAACACAATATGAAAAATACTTGTCATCTAATTACATTTGAACTTGAAGAATAAAAAAAATGTTTTTACAGAAGCAAAATTTCAATGAATTTCAAAAATCGGATTGTATTGGTTAATCAAGTGGTCTGCCATACGTTAAATGCCTTGGGAAGTTTTAATAACTTGGCTGATTTTCTACCGATTTTAGTTATTGGTACCTTATCAGAGAGGCATTTTACTCCGTATTATAATTCTGTAACCACTTGAATTTAAAACTAACTTAGAATACCCAAAAAATTGAGAAAACAGAAAAAAATCATATTTTTCCTTGTAATCCGTTTTCTAAACTTCAAGGCCAATGCGGAACGCCTTACCCATGTCCGATCGTTCTTAATTTTTGTGAGGCGTATTTTTTACCTCGAAGTGAATATATCTAGGATAAGTTACGGTCAGAATCTACCAATTTAAAATAAATCAAAGAAAAATAAAAGGTGCAATTTTATAAAAAAAAAAAAAAAAATAGAAGAAATTGCGATCACATCTCGAATTATGGCTTAAAAGTTGCGTAATTTATAGTAAAACTTTTAGACATTTAAAAAAAAAATCAAAGGTTTCGGACTTTTTCAAAATGTCGATTTTAATTTTTAAACGTTAAAAAATAAATGATAATTACTTCGAATAATTTTCATAATATTTTTTGCTAAAACTACATTTAAATACCAACAAAACGTTGTCCAACTTTTTTTAAGATATCTATATTTTTAACTGGTCAAAATTAATTGAAAATTTTAATTTTTTAATTTTTTTGAAAAAATCGCCATTTTGAAAAATTGATTACTAAACACCATCTAGGACTAAAAGGCTGAAAATTGTTGTCCAAGTTGCATTTAATAAGTACTAAAACAAAAATCCAAAAATAAAATAAATCGAAATTGGTCGAGTCTAAAAGAGAGTGATTTGGCCTGGAATGCCCCATATGTATAAGAAAATGTATTGGAATATGTTTAACATAGTACATACAGTTGTGTTCAGTATAATAGGATTAAAAAAGAAGTGGGTAACAAACATTGAAATAAATAAAAGTTATCTTTAATAGGAAGACTAGTTTTTTTTTATCAGATAAAAAGTGCATTGTAAATGATTAAAGCTTTAATTTAAAATTAATAACATCGAAATTAATTTAATCTTAAAGTTTTTAATAAAAATTTCAAATTCTTAAATATTCTCATTTGCTGTGTTCCGGCCCGGATCCAGCTCGTGGGTGTTTTTGGGAATTTTTTTTTACTAAATTTTTTTTTTGCAGGGAACTTGAGGTCGGATTTGAATCATAAGTTAAGATTTTTCTAGTGTTTGTTATGAGTTTTTCTATAGAAATATTTATAGAGCTGAAGAAAACGTTTGATATTAAAACAAGTAGAAAAGTTAAATTCGACTTTGCCGAATTTATGAATACCCTCTACAATGCATTTTTTAAAGGGTAGTTTTTTAACGTGAAAAAATTAACAATTTTGATTAGAAATATTTTATTTTGAGTAAAAACCGTTTTTTTGTATTTTTTTTTTTTTTTAAAGAAAAGTTACTAATTTTTTTTCGAGTGTAATGTTTTTTTACTCTAAAAATATTTCTTAGTGAATGCACGTACGTATGTAAACAAAATATTGTCATTTATGTAAAAAAAAAACTGATTTTTTTTCGTGTAATTTTTTTTTTTTAAGTGTAAAATTTTTTTTGAGTGTAAAATTTTTTTTGAGTGTAAAATTTTTTTTGAGTGTAAAATTTTTTTCGAGTTTAATTTTTAAGTTACCAATGCTTTTAAAACTAAGAAAGTTTAAAAAGCATTGCTTTAAAATTAAATAAGTTTGAAAAGCATTGTTTAGTTACCACCAATGCTTTTAAAACTAATGTGAAATTCAGGGTTTTGTTTATAACTTTTGAACCACTGCACTGTGGGACAGCATCCCTGAATTTTGGCCATAAATAGACCGCCTAACCTATGTGTCAAAAAAGTATTGCATATGGGTGTTAAAGGATCGCTAATCACGATTCTGGAAAAAAATATTTAAAAATTCAAAATGGCGGATCCAAAATGGCGGACATGATTTTTTAATTCTTTGTTTATTGTGTTTAATATAATCATTATCGATGTTTTTGGGGTCGTTAATAACGAATATGAGCTCAGACTTTTAATATTCAAAATGGCGGATCCAATATGGCGACAAATTTAAATTTAAGATATTTTATATGTTGTCTCTTTTGGCCAAAAACTTTGATTTTAATGATTTTTCAGAAGTTAAAACTGATTTTGGAATTAAAGATTTTAAATTCAAAATGGCGGATCCAATATGGCGAATATGCTTTTGTAATTCTTAGCTAATTGTACTTAAATTAGTCAGTTTTGATGTATTTAGAGTCGGTAATTACGAATATGAGCTCCGATTTTTTAAATTCAAAATTCAATATGGCGTCAAATAAAATATTAAGTTTTTTGTCTATGTTGTCTGATTTTGATGGTTTTTGGAATGCCAAATATGATTTTAGAATCAAATATTCAAAATAGTGCATCCAATATGGCGGACAAGATATTTAAATTATTGATTAATGTTTCAAAATATCACTAGGAAATGATTGCGCAACACGAATACCAAAATTTAGGACATAGCTTTTTAATAAAATGTACAATGTTTACATTTCTAATTGTAAGTTTTTATAAATCCCTCTTTTTGCTTTTATCAGAAGATTTTAATAAAATATTTTTCTTTTAAATGCGTCAAAAAGTTCATATATTCAGTGGCACATTTAAGAGAAGACTTTTTTATTTCCAATTAGCATTTGCCATCCAAAATGTACAAATAATGCTACTAGGTTACAATTTCGTAATAAATATTAAAAATGCTATTGCCAAAATATGCCCGCTTAAATGCGTTACCAGCTTTAATATTTAGCACTAGAGATGGACGCTGGTCACGTGAATTACGCGTGATCGAAAGTGAGCGTGATTAAAATTTTTTGTTCGTGAGTGATAAGTGAGTGAGACAATTTTTTTCGTGAGTGATTCGTAGTGAGTGAAATTTTTGTGCGTGAGTCAAATTATTTAATTGTATTGATTCAGTTTTTACAATTTTTTTCGTGTTTTAAATGTTTAGCGTGAGTTACGAGTGAGCGTGAGTCACACGTGAGTGGTGTTTTGTTTACTTAAGTAAATAGGGAGTAAGTGTGAGAAAAAAAAAAACGATTGAGTAAATTATGTTTTTTTTTGCATGAGCGTGAGTCAAAATTCACTCACGTGCCCATCACCACTTATCACGCCAATGCACACAGGGCCAGCATGATCCCATTCCGGCCAAAAGTCTTTATCGTTGTTGGATCCGTCTGAAAATGTGCTTCCAGAGGAATTTGAGGTCGCTGATTTCAAAATTTAGCTAAAAACCAAAAAAATCAAAATGGCGGATCCAATATGGCGGACAATTTTTTTTTTTAATTGTCCGATTGAACTCAAATTTTGTTTTATGCGGGTGTTGGAGTTACTGAATAAGAATTGTTACTCTGAATTTTGAAAAACAAAATGGCGGACTAAATATGCTTCCTAAAGTTTAAAGAATGATCCAACTCCGGCCAAAAGTCTTTATCGTTGTTGGATCCGGCTGAAAATGAGCTTCTAGAGCATTTCGGGGTTGCTGATTTCAAAATTTAACTAAAAACGAAAAAAATCAAAATGACGCATCCAATATGGCGGACAAATTTTTTTAATAAGTGTCCGATTTAACTCAAACTTTGTTTTGAGGGGGTCTTGGAGTTACTGAATCTGAATTACTGGCGTGAATTTTGAAAAACAAAATGGCGGACTAAATATGCTTAGTAAAGTTTGTTACAAGTAATTAAAACACAGTTATATTCCTTTTCTTTGTTGAAGCTAGCTGAAAGTGTGCCCTAGTAAATTCCCGGGTCTGTTATCTTAATATCGAACTGATAAAATTCAATGTGGCGGAAACAATATGGCGGCTAGATTTTTTAACATTGATCTAATTAAATATTAGTTTTAAAAGTATTAAGAGTGTCTGAAGTTACATCTACGCACATAATTTTTATACCCTCCAACCACAGTATGGGGGTATACTCACTTTGTCATTCCGTTTGTAACGCATAAAAATATCGGTCGGGGACCCCATAAAGTATATATATTATTGATCTATGACCGATTCTAAGTCGTTCTATGAATGTCCGTCCGTCCGTCTGTATAAAACACTATTCAGTCCAAAATAAAAGAGCTAGACCCCTAAAAATTGGCAAGAATATGTCTAATGTTCATAGGCCGGTTAAGTTCGGAAATGGGCAAAATCAGGACAGGGGGAAAAAACTTCCCCCTTAACGAACTAAAAAAACATCTTAAAAAACGACATTTTTACATAATTTTTTGCCATTTTTGTTAAACAAATGAAACCTTTTTATGTCAGAAGAGGTTTAAACACCTGCACTTAGACCCAGGGGGCTGGAAAATTTAGTTTTTTTCTGCCCGCCCCCTTTTGTGGGCGTGGTTTTAAAAAATCATTAAAATAATGAGAAAATGGTATTACTAAATTGCAAAAAGCATAATAAATAAATAAGTTAACATTTATCGCAAAGGGGAAAGTATCCCCCACCACCCCCACCGAACCCCCCCCCCCACAAAATAAAACGACCCTGGATTTTTTATATGTTTTAACATGTTGGAGGGTATCATAGATTCGGCATAGCCGAATTTAACACTCTCACTTGTTATATATATTTTTTTTTTTATTTTTGATATAAATATGGAAATGGTGTAAATGACTTCCTTAGTTTCAGAAAAGCTTTTGGAAATGGTGACGACAAATTATTCACTTTTTTTCTTTATTTTGGAAATTCAATAAAAAATCTTTGAATTTAATTGGAAATGGTGTAACTGATATTTTCCATAATTCTACAAAAAAACTAGAAATGTAGATAATTTTTTTTCCTACACTTAAGGCACTCTCTAACGATAAAAAAACTATTCAAGCCGTAAAACATTATTTTGGGTTAAATTATTTTTTTTAAAAACTAATCTCGGACCACTGCATATATAGATGTAATTTCGCCATTTATCATTTCGAGCAAGTTTGGGCAACTTTTTTCGAAAGATATGGAACCATTCTATATCAAAAAAATATAGACCGATTGTATCGAACTGAGGATCGCTGAGGATTTTTTCGGCGCGAGGTAAATAGCTAAAAAATTATAACTTTTTTACAAAAAACGCGAATTGCTGACAGGCAAATGAGTTATTTTTGACCACATTATTTTTGTTACAAAGGCTTATATATAAGGTTGAACGACTGACACAAAAAGTTAAACATTAGCAATAGAAGTTTGGAAAAAAAATTTAAAAGTATCTCAACTTTTAAAATTTTTTTACCAACTTTTTTAACTTTGAAGACCTGTCAAAGGAAAGGGTGTAATTGGATCATAAAGATAAGTTCAGAAAACCTGCTTCTATATATGCCTAACAAACTGGTAAACTTTTTTTTGAGAATTTACAAATAAGGAGTTTTGGCCGGAAATCGATCTGTCTGGCCCTCTGTGCAATGTTGTCAAAGTGGGACATTTTTTATTAGAAATCAATAGAAACAAAAATAAGGGGCCCCTGTAGGCTAGTTGGTAGCGTGCTAGACTTTGAAACTGGGGGTCGTGGGTTCGATTCCCACCAGAGCCCTTGGTTTTTTCGCTACAACGAGACGACGGTCATTGTTACCAGTTCTCGTTTAGGTTGAAGTTATTAAAAAAATGTATTGTTATTAAATGTTAAAAAAAAAAAATAAATAAAATACTTGATCAAAGGATCAAAATTATTTAAAAAAAAATTTTTTAGAAACAAAAATATCAAAAAAATGTTGAAGTTCCATTTTAGGGCATTTCTAAATGTCATATTTTGGTTTATTGCCTCTAGATCAAAAGTTTATGAACGGTCGCACGGGGTCGCAAAAATGTGAATAGAATACATTGTCAGAGACAGATCGTAATTCGAGTTTTGTCAATATCGTTTGGACTTTGGTGTTAAAAAAAGGCGGATTTCAACAAAAGTATAAATTTCCATAACTTATTTAAAAAAAATAAGCTTATAGCATACTTTTTGGCCGTTTATTTTATGTGTTGGACAAACAGGTATGTCTTTAGGAGAACTTCGCTGAAAATTTTAAAAAATATTGTGTCGAAGTACAAAAAAAAAATATTTGTTACATAAAAAAAAAAAAATATATAAAAAAACAATCTCAAACTTTGACTTTAACCTCATGCAAAAAAAACTTTAAGCTATAATAAAAAGATATTAAAGATGGACAAAATTCAAGATGTCGACATTCCGAAAAAATATTTTTAAATATGTGTTGCCTTACAGACCGTATTGGCCAAAAAATGGAAATCCTGGCCCACAGTGCACTGGACCGATTGAGCTAAAATTTAATACCAAACAGACCCGGGGAACGGCAAAGATATCTTGCCAAGCTTCAGTAGTCTCATTACTGTCTTTCGAAAGTTATCGTGTTTTTTATCTCGTAAATTCGCGAAACACCCTTGCCGAAATTTACTATTTTGCTCATAACTTTTGAACCACTTAACAGATTTGGCTGGATTGCAATTCCAACCTGGCCAGGTAAATGACAAACATATATGGGGGTTTTCGTGTCAACTGACACAACTTTTGAAACCGATGTCTTCCGATCGGGATGAAATTTGCACCAAAGTTAGTCCTATTGGATAGTACTTCAGACACAATTTTTTAACGACATCGGTCAAAGACTCTCTGAGTTAGAGGGGGTCGAAATTTCACATTTTGGCCAAAGAGGTGTTTATTATCATCCATGTAACTTCTTACCTATTGTTTTTACCAAAATGTGTCCCAAACAGTATAGATAGCTATTTCTTCAGTCTTTTGAAAAAAAATTATAAAAAATTAAAAAAAAAAATTTTTGATTTTTTTTTTTTTTAAATCCAAAACTTTTTTGACTTTTTCCTCAAATTGGGCCCTTTTTTTTTTTTTTTTTTTTGATTCAAAAACAAAGCTTATTTTATTTCCTTTAAGACCTATGGGGTCGCTTAGTGGGATGCAAGTGGGATACCTATGAAAATTTTTTTTTTTTAACTTTGGACCACAAAAAATGCTTCTTAAATTTTCACTATTAGGCGTGGGAAAGCTAACCAGTTTTCGATTTTCATTCGCGATACCCTCTAATTTTTATAGGTTCGAAAAAGAAAGCATGAGCCTAAAAATGAGGGCGGTGGGGTGGGGTGATATGGCCCCACTTCGGGGTCAAAGTTAGGCGTTAAGTGGTAAAATACCTTAAAAAGCCCCACAACTGCCCTAGACACGGCCCTGGAGGGGTGCGATGTGAGACAACCCCCCAATAATTTTCAGCCCCCAACATTTTTCTTGAACATATCTAACACCTATTTCCAATTCCTAAGGGGGCTCCCATACAAAACATTTTAAACAAAATTGTTCCTACCATTCTAACTTACCCTAAAGTGCCCCTAGTGGAGCCAAATGTATGACGGACCTTTATTATTTTATTAATTCCAACATTTTTTCCGAACATACCTACAATGTATCTTTAACCCTTAAGGCGGTCCCCATACATTTTTTTATTTTTTTATAAATTTGTTTTATTTAACCAGCTCCTACCGCCCCTACCGTGCCTCCTAGAGAGGTAAAAATTACGACCAACCCCCATTAATTTTTAGTTACCAACATTTTGTCCGACCATAATAGCACCCTATCTCCACTCCCTAAGGGGGCTCCCATACATTATAAAAACATGTATCTTTAAAAACTAATAAAAAAATAAAAAAAATGTATGGGGACCCCCTTAAGAGTTGAAAATAAAGGGTAGGTATATTCTGAGAAAATGTTGGAGTTGAAGAAATATTGGGGGTCGGTCATACATTTTACTTCTCTAGGGGCACCCTATGGAGAGTTAGAGCGGTAGGAGCAAATTTTAAAAAATGACATTTTGTATGGGAGCCCCCTTAGGAATTGGAAATAGGGGTTAGGTATGTTCAAGAAAAATGTTGGGGGCTGAAAATTATTGGGGGTTCGTCTCACATTGTACCCCTCCAGGGGCGTGTGTAGGGCAGTTGTGGGGCTTTTTAAGGTATTTTACCACTTAACGCCTAACTTTGACCCCGATGTGGGGCCATATGACCCCACCGCCCTCATTTTTTGGCTCATGCTTTCTTTTTCGAACCTATAAAAATTAGAGGGTATCGCGAATGAAAATCGAAAACTGGTTAGCTTTCCCACGCCTAATAGTGCAAATTTAAGAACCGTTTTTTGTGGTCCAAAGTTAAAAAAAAAAATTTTTCACAGATATCCCACTAGCATCCCACTAAGCGACCCCATAAGTCTTAAAGGAAATAAAATAAGCTTTTTTTAGAATCAAAAAAAAAAAAAAAAAAAAAGGGTCCAATTTGAGGAAAAGGTCAAAAAAGTTTTGGATTTTAAAAAAAAAAATCAAAAAATTTTTTTTTTAATTTTTTATAATTTTTTTCAAAAGGCTGAAGAAATAGCTATCTATACTATTTGGGACACATTTTGCTAAAAACAATAGGTAAGAAGTTACATGGATGAGAATAAACACCTCTTTGGCCAAAATGTAAAATTTCGACCCCCTCTAACTCGGAAAGTCCTTGTCCGATGTCGTTGAAAAATTGTGTCTGAACTACTATCCAATAGGACTAACCTTAGTGCAAATTTTATCCCGATCGGAAGACATCGGTTTCAAAAGTTGTGTCAGTTGACACGAAAACCCCCATATGCCAAACTTCAGTAGCCTCTGTAAAGTCTTTCAAAAGCTAGCGTGTTTTCTACGGACGGACAGACAGACAGGCGGACGGACATCGCTAGATCGACTTAAAATCGATCGATGATCATAAATATACATTGGGCATTCCATGTGAAATCGGACACTTTGAAAAACTTTTTTTTAGATTTTCCCAATATGTTTACAGTTTTTAGTACCCTTCGAAAACTCCTTCGTGGTAAATTTTCAGATTTTTTTGATGACCCGTTCAAAAGATATCGAATTTTTAAAAATTGGCAGTTTGTTTCTTTACTCAAACTTCTTTTAATCATAACTTCTTCAATAATGGTCCAAATTTAAAATTTTTTTTTTCAAAATTTTTGTTTTTTTACGTACTTTCTAAAAAAAAATCCCAAAAAATTCTTAAAAGCGCTCTAGTATGCGATTTTTAAGTTTTAAAATTTAAATCTAATTTTTGAAAATGTTCGTACTCTTTGATTTTTTTGAAATTTTTTTGTGTAAAACTTCTATCAATTCTACAAATTTTTTGCCCAGGAAGATCGTGGGATAACGATTATTACTATTTTTAAAAATTTTTTGAAAAAATTTTATTGTAATTTTCCAATCTTAAAATAATTTCTACTGCTCCAATGGTGCGTCATAGAGGGGTCCTTTATAAGACCGACCCCCATAAATTTTTACGTCTTAACATTTCTTTGGAACAAACTAATACCCTATCTCCAATTTCTAAGGGGGCTCCCACACAAAACGACATTTTTTATTATTTGTTCCAACCGCTCTAACTGCCCAAATAGTGCCCTTAGAGCAACAAAATGTATGACTGACTCACAATATTTTTTTAGTCCAAACATTTTCTCTGAACACACCTACCCTCTATCTTTAACTGTTAAGGCGGTCCCCATACAATTTTTTTTATTTTTTGTAAATTTGTTTTATTTAATCAGCTTCTACCGGTCCAATGGTGCGTCCGAGAGGGGTCATTAGTGAGACCGACCCCCATTTACTTTTACCCTACAACATTTTTTCAAAACATACCTACGCCCTATCTCCACTCCCTAAGTAGGCTCCCATACAAAATTACATTTTTATAAAATTTGCTCCAACTGTTATTTGTATGGGAGCCTACTTATGGAGTGGAGATAGGGCGTCGGTATGTTTTGAAAAAATGTTGTAGGGTAAAAATAAATTGGGGTCGGTCTCAATAATGACCCCTCTCGGACGCACCATTGGACCGGTAGAAGCTGATTAAATAAAACAAATTTACAAAATATAAAAAAAATTGTATGGGGACCGCCTTAACAGTTAAAGATAGAGGGTAGGTGTGTTCAGAGAAAATGTTTGGACTAAAAAAATATTGTGAGTCGGTTATACATTTTGTTGCTCTAAGGGCACTATTTGGGCAGTTAGAGCGGTTCTACAGTATTTTTCTGACAGCAAAATACCCAGATTCTGAAACAATTTTACAATTGAAAATATATCTGATTTAAGATATCCCAGCAAAACTTAGATAACCAAATAAGGTATAAAATAAGGTATATGATTGCTTATTTTATACATTGCAGCATTGATGGTTTTTACAGGGGATGAGACTCAAAGTAATGCATCCACATTATCACAAAGAATAACAGTAAAGTATAAAATAAATGATAACTTTATAACGGATATTTTATCGGTTACGAGAAATGAAATAATATAGCATACCAGAAGATAATCTATAAGGTGTTATATTACGAGTAGTGAAAAAGTAGCGTTTCCCACTAAAGGCCTGCAAATGTTGAACTTTATAACATACAACATAGTGTCACATCATGCTAGTGCCAATTCATGCTATGTCACTAATAAAATTTATAATCAAGAAATACATTTACAGTGTCTGCAGCTTTAGGTTAAAGTCTGTTCGGCCGAGGCCAACTGACCAATTGAAAAAATTTTTCCTGGATTTTTAAAATAAAAAAAAAAAATATTTTCAATACAAACAAGTAAGAAAGTTATAGTCGGTCAAGACCGACCATATAATACCCTACACCAGAGTTTCCCGGAAAATGGATCTCATGGACCGATTAGATCTATATGTTGTAAAATCTTTAATAAGTGTAAAAAACACGCACAAATCAAATTTGAGTGAAATAGGCTTCTATTTGTTGACAATAAACCGCTTTAACTGAATATCGGGCGAAATTTTCACAAGGGGCCTGAGTCCAAAACTGGTCCGATGATTATCAGGTTTGATAAGGTTATTTAAGTACGCGTTTAACATACACAAACAAAATTTTAATTAAACATTTTCTATTTTCATGACTTTTGAGACATTTATGCGAAAATCGGGAAGGTGGTTTGTATGGGGGCTACAAGAAGAACTGGTCCGATTTCTTTGAAATTCGGAATGATGATTTGTGAAGACAAAACATGTTTACCTTCCAAATTTCAAAACGATACCTTCTATAATACGGTTATTAGAGTCATTTGAGCCAAAACTAAAGAGGACATTTGTATGGAGGCTAGGTCTAAATATGGACCGATTTTTTCCAATTTCAATAGGCTTCGTCCTTGGGCCAAGAGAGACTTAAGTTTCAAATTTCAAGTCAATTGATCAAAAATTGCGATCTGTATCGTGTTTACACCGTTTACATGGACAGACAGACAGACAGACAGACAGACAGACAGACAGACAGACAGACAGACAGACAGACAGACAGACAGACAGACAGACAGACAGACAGACAGACAGACAGACAGACAGACAGACAGACAGACAGACAGACAGACAGACAGACAGACAGACAGACAGACAGACAGACAGACAGACAGACAGACAGACAGACAGACAGACAGACAGACAGACAGACAGACAGACAGACAGACAGACAGACAGACAGACAGACAGACAGACAGACAGACAGACAGACAGACAGACAGACAGACAGACAGACAGACAGACAGACAGACAGACAGACAGACAGACAGACAGACAGACAGACAGACAGACAGACAGACAGACAGACAGACAGACAGACAGACAGACAGACAGACAGACAGACAGACAGACAGACAGACAGACAGACAGACAGACAGACAGACAGACAGACAGACAGACAGACAGACAGACAGACAGACAGACAGACAGACAGACAGACAGACAGACAGACAGACAGACAGACAGACAGACAGACAGACAGACAGACAGACAGACAGACAGACAGACAGACAGACAGACAGACAGACAGACAGACAGACAGACAGACAGACAGACAGACAGACAGACAGACAGACAGACAGACAGACAGACAGACAGACAGACAGACAGACAGACAGACAGACAGACAGACAGACAGACAGACAGACAGACAGACAGACAGACAGACAGACAGACAGACAGACAGACAGACAGACAGACAGACAGACAGACAGACAGACAGACAGACAGACAGACAGACAGACAGACAGACAGACAGACAGACAGACAGACAGACAGACAGACAGACAGACAGACAGACAGACAGACAGACAGACAGACAGACAGACAGACAGACAGACAGACAGACAGACAGACAGACAGACAGACAGACAGACAGACAGACAGACAGACAGACAGACAGACAGACAGACAGACAGACAGACAGACAGACAGACAGACAGACAGACAGACAGACAGACAGACAGACAGACAGACAGACAGACAGACAGACAGACAGACAGACAGACAGACAGACAGACAGACAGACAGACAGACAGACAGACAGACAGACAGACAGACAGACAGACAGACAGACAGACAGACAGACAGACAGACAGACAGACAGACAGACAGACAGACAGACAGACAGACAGACAGACAGACAGACAGACAGACAGACAGACAGACAGACAGACAGACAGACAGACAGACAGACAGACAGACAGACAGACAGACAGACAGACAGACAGACAGACAGACAGACAGACAGACAGACAGACAGACAGACAGACAGACAGACAGACAGACAGACAGACAGACAGACAGACAGACAGACAGACAGACAGACAGACAGACAGACAGACAGACAGACAGACAGACAGACAGACAGACAGACAGACAGACAGACAGACAGACAGACAGACAGACAGACAGACAGACAGACAGACAGACAGACAGACAGACAGACAGACAGACAGACAGACAGACAGACAGACAGACAGACAGACAGACAGACAGACAGACAGACAGACAGACAGACAGACAGACAGACAGACAGACAGACAGACAGACAGACAGACAGACAGACAGACAGACAGACAGACAGACAGACAGACAGACAGACAGACAGACAGACAGACAGACAGACAGACAGACAGACAGACAGACAGACAGACAGACAGACAGACAGACAGACAGACAGACAGACAGACAGACAGACAGACAGACAGACAGACAGACAGACAGACAGACAGACAGACAGACAGACAGACAGACAGACAGACAGACAGACAGACAGACAGACAGACAGACAGACAGACAGACAGACAGACAGACAGACAGACAGACAGACAGAC
>CAWUER010000394.1:0-69000 GCA_963921195.1 Pegoplata infirma | reverse complement strand
CATTTATGCAAAGTTTTTTTTTTCATTTTTATGAGAAACCCATTATTTAAGGTTTTTTGGAGACCCTCATTTTTAAATTGCTATAACTCGGTAAATAATGATCCGATTTTGACTCTATAAAAACTAGAAGGCATAAGTATATTAGCTTTATCATGACAGAAAAAAATTAAGACTATCGGACTAGTATTAACAGATATTTATGCATTCATATCAAAAATATTTTCGGGTTACTTGTAATAACTTGAAATGGCTATATCAAGGTTACCATTATATCGATTTCAAATGCCTTTGCACGAATTTAAATCTTTTTCAATAAAGTTTAAATAGAATAAAAGAGATTGCTCGATTTTAAATTTTTAAAAAAATTTATTTTTTCAAAAATGATAAACTTGTAATTTTTCGTAGTCTGGAGACCTTTTACTTTCAACGGCTGTATCTCTGCAACTATTGCTCCGATTTTGTCAAAATAACAAAAAAATAAAAGATTGAGACTTTATCTTTCCTCTGGAACCAAATGTGAGACAATCGGGCTGGTACTTACAGAGATATATGCATTTATGCAAAGTTTTTTTTTCATTTTTATGAGAAACCCATTATTTAAGGTTTTTTGGAGACCCTAATTTTTAAATTGCTATAACTCGGTAAATAATGATGCGATTTTGACTCTATAAAAACTAGAATGCATAAGTATATTAGCTTTATCATGACAGAAAAAATTTAAGACTATCAGACTAGTATTAACAGATATTTATGCATTCATATCAAAAATATTTTCGGGTTACTTGTAATAACTTGAAATGGCTATATCAAGGTTACCATTATTTCGATTTTAAATGCCTTCGCACGAATTTAAATCTTTTTCAATAAAGTTTAAATAGAATAAAAGAGATTGCTCGATTTTAAATTTTTAAAAAAATTTATTTTTTCAAAAATGATAAACTTGTAATTTTTCGTAGTCTGGAGACCTTTTACTTTCAACGGCTGTATCTCTGCAACTATTGCTCCGATTTTGTCAAAATAACAAAAAAATAAAAGATTGAGACTTTATCTTTCCTCTGGAACCAAATGTGAGACAATCGGGCTGGTACTTACAGAGATATATGCATTTACTTATGCAAAGTTTTTTTTCATTTTTATGAGAAACCCATTATTTAAGGTTTTTGGGAGACCCTCATTTTTAAATTGCTATAACTCGGTAAATAATGATCCGATTTTGACTCTATAAAAACTAGAAGGCATAAGTATATTAGCTTTATCATGACAGAAAAAAATTAAGACTATCGGACTAGTATTAACAGATATTTATGCATTCATGTCAAAAATATTTTCGGGTTACTTGTAATAACTTGAAATGGCTATATCAAGGTTACCATTATTTCGATTTCAAATGCCTTTGCACGAATTTAAATCTTTTTCAATAAAGTTTAAATAGAATAAAAGAGATTGCTCGATTTTAAATTTTTAAAAAAATTTATTTTTTCAAAAATGATAAACTTGTAATTTTTCGTAGTCTGGAGACCTTTTACTTTCAACGGCTGTATCTCTGCAACTATTGCTCCGATTTTGTCAAAATAACAAAAAAATAAAAGATTGAGACTTTATCTTTCCTCTGGAACCAAATGTGAGACAATCGGGCTGGTACTTACAGAGATATATGCATTTATGCAAAGTTTTTTTTTCATTTTTATGAGAAACCCATTATTTAAGGTTTTTTGGAGACCCTCATTTTTAAATTGCTATAACTCGGTAAATAATGATGCGATTTTGACTCTATAAAAACTAGAAGGCATAAGTATATTAGCTTTATCATGACAGAAAAAAATTAAGACTATCGGACTAGTATTAACAGATATTTATGCATTCATATCAAAAATATTTTCGGGTTACTTGTAATAACTTGAAATGGCTATATCAAGGTTACCATTATATCGATTTCAAATGCCTTTGCACGAATTTAAATCTTTTTCAATAAAGTTTAAATAGAATAAAAGAGATTGCTCGATTTTAAATTTTTAAAAAAATTTATTTTTTCAAAAATGATAAACTTGTAATTTTTCGTAGTCTGGAGACCTTTTACTTTCAACGGCTGTATCTCTGCAACTATTGCTCCGATTTTGTCAAAATAACAAAAAAATAAAAGATTGAGACTTTATCTTTCCTCTGGAACCAAATGTGAGACAATCGGGCTGGTACTTACAGAGATATATGCATTTATGCAAAGTTTTTTTTTCATTTTTATGAGAAACCCATTATTTAAGGTTTTTTGGAGACCCTAATTTTTAAATTGCTATAACTCGGTAAATAATGATGCGATTTTGACTCTATAAAAACTAGAAGGCATAAGTATATTAGCTTTATCATGACAGAAAAAAATTAAGACTATCGGACTAGTATTAACAGATATTTATGCATTCATATCAAAAATATTTTCGGGTTACTTGTAATAACTTGAAATGGCTTTATCAAGGTTACCATTATATCGATTTCAAATGCCTTTGCACGAATTTAAATCTTTTTCAATAAAGTTTAAATAGAATAAAAGAGATTGCTCGATTTTAAATTTTTAAAAAAATTTATTTTTTCAAAAATGATAAACTTGTAATTTTTCGTAGTCTGGAGACCTTTTACTTTCAACGGCTGTATCTCTGCAACTATTGCTCCGATTTTGTCAAAATAACAAAAAAATAAAAGATTGAGACTTTATCTTTCCTCTGGAACCAAATGTGAGACAATCGGGCTGGTACTTACAGAGATATATGCATTTATGCAAAGTTTTTTTTTAATTTTTATGAGAAACCCATTATTTAAGGTTTTTTGGAGACCCTAATTTTTAAATTGCTATAACTCGGTAAATAATGATGCGATTTTGACTCTATAAAAACTAGAATGCATAAGTATATTAGCTTTATCATGACAGAAAAAATTTAAGACTATCAGACTAGTATTAACAGATATTTATGCATTCATATCAAAAATATTTTCGGGTTACTTGTAATAACTTGAAATGGCTATATCAAGGTTACCATTATTTCGATTTCAAATGCCTTCGCACGAATTTAAATCTTTTTCAATAAAGTTTAAATAGAATAAAAGAGATTGCTCGATTTTAAATTTAAAAAAAAAAATTTATTTTTTCAAAAATGATAAACTTGTAATTTTTCGTAGTCTGGAGACCTTTTACTTTCAACGGCTGTATCTCTGCAACTATTGCTCCGATTTTGTCAAAATAACAAAAAAATAAAAGATTGAGACTTTATCTTTCCTCTGGAACCAAATGTGAGACAATCGGGCTGGTACTTACAGAGATATATGCATTTATGCAAAGTTTTTTTTTTTCATTTTTATGAGAAACCCATTATTTAAGGTTTTTTGGAGACCCTAATTTTTAAATTGCTATAACTCGGTAAATAATGATCCGATTTTGACTCTATAAAAACTAGAAGGCATAAGTATATTAGCTTTATCATGACAGAAAAAAATTAAGACTATCGGACTAGTATTAACAGATATTTATGCATTCATGTCAAAAATATTTTCGGGTTACTTGTAATAACTTGAAATGGCTATATCAAGGTTACCATTATTTCGATTTCAAATGCCTTTGCACGAATTTAAATCTTTTTCAATAAAGTTTAAATAGAATAAAAGAGATTGCTCGATTTTAAATTTTTAAAAAAATTTATTTTTTCAAAAATGATAAACTTGTAATTTTTCGTAGTCTGGAGACCTTTTACTTTCAACGGCTGTATCTCTGCAACTATTGCTCCGATTTTGTCAAAATAACAAAAAAATAAAAGATTGAGACTTTATCTTTCCTCTGGAACCAAATGTGAGACAATCGGGCTGGTACTTACAGAGATATATGCATTTATGCAAAGTTTTTTTTTCATTTTTATGAGAAACCCATTATTTAAGGTTTTTTGGAGACCCTCATTTTTAAATTGCTATAACTCGGTAAATAATGATGCGATTTTGACTCTATAAAAACTAGAAGGCATAAGTATATTAGCTTTATCATGACAGAAAAAAATTAAGACTATCGGACTAGTATTAACAGATATTTATGCATTCATATCAAAAATATTTTCGGGTTACTTGTAATAACTTGAAATGGCTATATCAAGGTTACCATTATATCGATTTCAAATGCCTTTGCACGAATTTAAATCTGTTTCAATAAAGTTTAAATAGAATAAAAGAGATTGCTCGATTTTAAATTTTTAAAAAAATTTATTTTTTCAAAAATGATAAACTTGTAATTTTTCGTAGTCTGGAGACCTTTTACTTTCAACGGCTGTATCTCTGCAACTATTGCTCCGATTTTGTCAAAATAACAAAAAAATAAAAGATTGAGACTTTATCTTTCCTCTGGAACCAAAATGTGAGACAATCGGGCTGGTACTTACAGAGATATATGCATTTATGCAAAGTTTTTTTTTCATTTTTATGAGAAACCCATTATTTAAGGTTTTTTGGAGACCCTAATTTTTAAATTGCTATAACTCGGTAAATAATGATGCGATTTTGACTCTATAAAAACTAGAATGCATAAGTATAATAGCTTTATCATGACAGAAAAAATTTAAGACTATCAGACTAGTATTAACAGATATTTATGCATTCATATCAAAAATATTTTCGGGTTACTTGTAATAACTTGAAATGGCTATATCAAGGTTACCATTATTTCGATTTCAAATGCCTTCGCACGAATTTAAATCTTTTTCAATAAAGTTTAAATAGAATAAAAGAGATTGCTCGATTTTAAATTTTTAAAAAAATTTATTTTTTCAAAAATGATAAACTTGTAATTTTTCGTAGTCTGGAGACCTTTTACTTTCAACGGCTGTATCTCTGCAACTATTGCTCCGATTTTGTCAAAATAACAAAAAAATAAAAGATTGAGACTTTATCTTTCCTCTGGAACCAAATGTGAGACAATCGGGCTGGTACTTACAGAGATATATGCATTTATGCAAAGTTTTTTTTTCATTTTTATGAGAAACCCATTATTCAAGGTTTTTTGGAGACCCTAATTTTTAAATTGCTATAACTCGGTAAATAATGATCCGATTTTGACTCTATAAAAACTAGAATGCATAAGTATATTAGTTTTATCATGACAGAAAAAAATTAAGACTATCGGACTAGTATTAACAGATATTTATGCATTCATGTCAAAAATATTTTCGGGTTACTTGTAATAACTTGAAATGGCTATATCAAGGTTACCATTCTATCGTTTTCTAATGCCTTTGCACAAATTTAAATCTTTTTCAATAAAGTTTAAATAGAATAAAAGAGATTGCTCGATTTTAAATTTTTAAAAAAATTTATTTTTTCAAAAATGATAAACTTGTAATTTTTCGTAGTCTGGAGACCTTTTACTTTCAACGGCTGTATCTCTGCAACTATTGCTCCGATTTTGTCAAAATAACAAAAAAATAAAAGATTGAGACTTTATCTTTCCTCTGAAACCAAATGTGAGACAATCGGGCTGGTACTTACAGAGATAAATGCATTTATGCAAAGTTTTTTTTTTCATTTTTATGAGAAACCCATTATTTAAGGTTTTTTGGAGACCCTCATTTTTAAATTGCTATAACTCGGTAAATAATGATCCGATTTTGACTCTATAAAAACTAGAAGGCATAAGTATATTAGCTTTATCATGACAGAAAAAAATTAAGACTATCGGACTAGTATTAACAGATATTTATGCATTCATATCAAAAATATTTTCGGGTTACTTGTAATAACTTGAAATGGCTATATCAAGGTTACCATTATATCGATTTCAAATGCCTTTGCACGAATTTAAATCTTTTTCAATAAAGTTTAAATAGAATAAAAGAGATTGCTCGATTTTAAATTTTTAAAAAAATTTATTTTTTCAAAAATGATAAACTTGTAATTTTTCGTAGTCTGGAGACCTTTTACTTTCAACGGCTGTATCTCTGCAACTATTGCTCCGATTTTGTCAAAATAACAAAAAAATAAAAGATTGAGACTTTATCTTTCCTCTGGAACCAAATGTGAGACAATCGGGCTGGTACTTACAGAGATATATGCATTTATGCAAAGTTTTTTTTTCATTTTTATGAGAAACCCATTATTTAAGGTTTTTTGGAGACCCTAATTTTTAAATTGCTATAACTCGGTAAATAATGATGCGATTTTGACTCTATAAAAACTAGAATGCATAAGTATATTAGCTTTATCATGACAGAAAAAATTTAAGACTATCAGACTAGTATTAACAGATATTTATGCATTCATATCAAAAATATTTTCGGGTTACTTGTAATAACTTGAAATGGCTATATCAAGGTTACCATTATTTCGATTTTAAATGCCTTCGCACGAATTTAAATCTTTTTCAATAAAGTTTAAATAGAATAAAAGAGATTGCTCGATTTTAAATTTTTAAAAAAATTTATTTTTTCAAAAATGATAAACTTGTAATTTTTCGTAGTCTGGAGACCTTTTACTTTCAACGGCTGTATCTCTGCAACTATTGCTCCGATTTTGTCAAAATAACAAAAAAATAAAAGATTGAGACTTTATCTTTCCTCTGGAACCAAATGTGAGACAATCGGGCTGGTACTTACAGAGATATATGCATTTATGCAAAGTTTTTTTTTTCATTTTTATGAGAAACCCATTATTTAAGGTTTTTTGGAGACCCTAATATTTAAATTGCTATAACTCGGTAAATAATGATGCGATTTTGACTCTATAAAAACTAGAATGCATAAGTATATTAGCTTTATCATGACAGAAAAAATTTAAGACTATCAGACTAGTATTAACAGATATTTATGCATTCATATCAAAAATATTTTCGGGTTACTTGTAATAACTTGAAATGGCTATATCAAGGTTACCATTATTTCGATTTCAAATGCCTTCGCACGAATTTAAATCTTTTTCAATAAAGTTTAAATAGAATAAAAGAGATTGCTCGATTTTAAATTTTTAAAAAAATTTATTTTTTCAAAAATGATAAACTTGTAATTTTTCGTAGTCTGGAGACCTTTTACTTTCAACTTCATCTCTGCAACTATTGCTCCGATTTTGTCAAAATAACAAAAAAATAAAAGATTGAGACTTTATCTTTCCTCTGGAACCAAATGTGAGACAATCGGGCTGGTACTTACAGAGATATATGCATTTATGCAAAGTTTTTTTTTTCATTTTTATGAGAAACCCATTATTTAAGGTTTTTTGGAGACCCTCATTTTTAAATTGCTATAACTCGGTAAATAATGATGCGATTTTGACTCTATAAAAACTAGAATGCATAAGTATATTAGCTTTATCATGACAGAAAAAATTTTAGACTATCAGACTAGTATTAACAGATATTTATGCATTCATATCAAAAATATTTTCGGGTTACTTGTATTAACTTGAAATGGCTATATCAAGGTTACCATTCTATCGTTTTCTAATGCCTTTGCACAAATTTAAATCTTTTTCAATAAAGTTTAAATAGAATAAAAGAGATTGCTCGATTTTAAATTTTTAAAAAAATTTATTTTTTCAAAAATGATAAACTTGTAATTTTTCGTAGTCTGGAGACCTTTTACTTTCAACGGCTGTATCTCTGCAACTATTGCTCCGATTTTGTCAAAATAACAAACAAATAAAAGATTGAGACTTTATCTTTCCTCTGAAACCAAATGTGAGACAATCGGGCTGGTACTTACAGAGATATATGCATTTATGCAAAGTTTTTTTTTCATTTTTATGAGAAACCCATTATTTAAGGTTTTTTGGAGACCCTCATTTTTAAATTGCTATAACTCGGTAAATAATGATCCGATTTTGGCTCTATAAAAACTAGAAGGCATAAGTATATTAGCTTTATCATGACAGAAAAAAATTAAGACTATCGGACTAGTATTAACAGATATTTATGCATTCATATCAAAAATATTTTCGGGTTACTTGTAATAACTTGAAATGGCTATATCAAGGTTACCATTATATCGATTTCAAATGCCTTTGCACGAATTTAAATCTTTTTCAATAAAGTTTAAATAGAATAAAAGAGATTGCTCGATTTAAAATTTTTAAAAAAATTATTTTTTTCAAAAATGATAAACTTGTAATTTTTCGTAGTCTGGAGACCTTTTACTTTCAACGGCTGTATCTCTGCAACTATTGCTCCGATTTTGTCAAAATAACAAAAAAATAAAAGATTGAGACTTTATCTTTCCTCTGGAACCAAATGTGAGACAATCGGGCTGGTACTTACAGAGATATATGCATTTATGCAAAGTTTTTTTTTCATTTTTATGAGAAACCCATTATTTAAGGTTTTTTGGAGACCCTAATTTTTAAATTGCTATAACTCGGTAAATAATGATGCGATTTTGACTCTATAAAAACTAGAATGCATAAGTATATTAGCTTTATCATGACAGAAAAAATTTAAGACTATCAGACTAGTATTAACAGATATTTATGCATTCATATCAAAAATATTTTCGGGTTACTTGTAATAACTTGAAATGGCAATATCAAGGTTACCATTATTTCGATTTCAAATGCCTTCGCACGAATTTAAATCTTTTTCAATAAAGTTTAAATAGAATAAAAGAGATTGCTCGATTTTAAATTTTTAAAAAAATTTATTTTTTCAAAAATGATAAACTTGTAATTTTTCGTAGTCTGGAGACCTTTTACTTTCAACGGCTGTATCTCTGCCACTATTGCTCCGATTTTGTCAAAATAACAAAAAAATAAAAGATTGAGACTTTATCTTTCCTCTGGAACCAAATGTGAGACAATCGGGCTGGTACTTACAGAGATATATGCATTTATGCAAAGTTTTTTTTTCATTTTTATGAGAAACCCATTATTTAAGGTTTTTTGGAGACCCTAATTTTTAAATTGCTATAACTCGGTAAATAATGATCCGATTTTGACTCTATAAAAACTAGAAGGCATAAGTATATTAGCTTTATCATGACAGAAAAAAATTAAGACTATCGGACTAGTATTAACAGATATTTATGCATTCATGTCAAAAATATTTTCGGGTTACTTGTAATAACTTGAAATGGCTATATCAAGGTTACCGTTATTTCGATTTCAAATGCCTTTGCACGAATTTAAATCTTTTTCAATAAAGTTTAAATAGAATAAAAGAGATTGCTCGATTTTAAATTTTTAAAAAAATTTATTTTTTCAAAAATGATAAACTTGTAATTTTTCGTAGTCTGGAGACCTTTTACTTTCAACGGCTGTATCTCTGCAACTATTGCTCCGATTTTGTCAAAATAACAAAAAAATAAAAGATTGAGACTTTATCTTTCCTCTGGAACCAAATGTGAGACAATCGGGCTGGTACTTACAGAGATATATGCATTTATGCAAAGTTTTTTTTTTCATTTTTATGAGAAACCCATTATTTAAGGTTTTTTGGAGACCCTCATTTTTAAATTGCTATAACTCGGTAAATAATGATGCGATTTTGACTCTATAAAAACTAGAAGGCATAAGTATATTAGCTTTATCATGACAGAAAAAAATTAAGACTATCGGACTAGTATTAACAGATATTTCCCAGCAGAAATAAATCGAGATTTTGGCGACACAGCATCTGTTTATAGCATACCGTAGCGCATCCAAAGAGCGCTCTTAGGGATGCAGTAAAAGGAAGGGGAAAAAAATTTAATTTTTTTTTAAGATTTTTTATATAAAACTTATAATGTGTAATTATTTTTTGATAAAATTTCACACTTGCTTTCCTTTTTAATATTTTTAACACTTTTTGAATAAAAAAACATGAGTTTTAGACAAAGACACATGATTTGACTGCATCATTATTGCGCATTAATCAGCGCCGCAAAGAGCGCTTCAATCATAGCATCTTTGACCGCTGTTCCCAAAAAAATCCCATAAAAAATGTGAAAATGAAAATTTCCGATATTTTTTTGATGTTCACTTCCGATTTTTTTTTTTCATTTTGTTTCACATAAATAAAGTTTTGTAAAGTAAAACGAATGAATTTTTTTGTTATATTTTTTTAAATTTTAGTTATTTGATTTCAACTTTGAATTTACAGCATCTTTATTCTGCTTAAATAAGCTCTACAAAGATACATTAATTCACTGCATCTTTAATCTGCTTAAATCAGCGCTAAAAAGATACATGAATTTACAGCATCTTTATTCTGCTTAAATCAGCGCTCTAAAGACACGTGATTTCAGTGCATCTAAAGAGCGCTGTTTCTGTGTATCCAACTAGCGCTCTAAAGTGGGACATCGCCTTAGGGAATCATGCATGAATTCAGCGCAATTGGATGCGCTCCTTTACTCAAGTTCCCCTTCCAAAAGCTGCTGAACGTTCAGCAAAATTTCTGCTGGGTTATGCATTCATATCAAAAATATTTTCGGGTTACTTGTAATAACTTGAAATGGCTATATCAAGGTTACCATTATATCGATTTCAAATGCCTTTGCACGAATTTAAATCTTTTTCAATAAAGTTTAAATAGAATAAAAGAGATTGCTCGATTTTAAATTTTTAAAAAATTTATTTTTTCAAAAATGATAAACTTGTAATTTTTCGTAGTCTGGAGACCTTTTACTTTCAACGGCTGTATCTCTGCAACTATTGCTCCGATTTTGTCAAAATAACAAAAAAATAAAAGATTGAGACTTTATCTTTCCTCTGGAACCAAATGTGAGACAATCGGGCTGGTACTTACAGAGATATATGCATTTATGCAAAGTTTTTTTTTCATTTTTATGAGAAACCCATTATTTAAGGTTTTTTGGAGACCCTAATTTTTAAATTGCTATAACTCGGTAAATAATGATCCGATTTTGACTCTATAAAAACTAGAAGGCATAAGTATATTAGCTTTATCATGACAGAAAAAATTTAAGACTATCAGACTAGTATTAACAGATATTTATGCATTCATATCAAAAATATTTTCGGGTTACTTGTAATAACTTGAAATGGCTATATCAAGGTTACCATTATTTCGATTTCAAATGCCTTCGCACGAATTTAAATCTTTTTCAATAAAGTTTAAATAGAATAAAAGAGATTGCTCGATTTTAAATTTTTAAAAAAATTTATTTTTTCAAAAATGATAAACTTGTAATTTTTCGTAGTCTGGAGACCTTTTACTTTCAACGGCTGTATCTCTGCAACTATTGCTCCGATTTTGTCAAAATAACAAAAAAATAAAAGATTGAGACTTTATCTTTCCTCTGGAACCAAATGTGAGACAATCGGGCTGGTACTTACAGAGATATATGCATTTATGCAAAGTTTTTTTTCATTTTTATGAGAAACCCATTATTTAAGGTTTTTTGGAGACCCTAATTTTTAAATTGCTATAGGTTAGGTTTAGGTTAGGTTGTAAGTGGCTGCTGACGTTTTACGTCAACACACGTAGACTCTGAGGTCCATTGTGATACCACGGGATCGTAATAGGTTTCCCTACTAGTCCCTGTCGTTAAACCAGTTTGAGCTTCTTATGAAACTCCTTAGATGTTGAATTTTGACATCCGACAAATCTGAAAGATCGTACAGCTCCCTAGATCCCAGTGAAGCAAGTCGCTGACCAGAAAGTGCCGGGCAATGGCAAATAAAGTGTTCGATAGTTTCCAACTCCTCTTCATCCATGCAACTTCGGCAAAAGTCATTCGACGGCACATTTAACCGCTCTGCGTGCTTCCCTATAAGACAGTGTCCGGTAATTATAGAAACCACCGTTGAAATCTCTCCTCTTGGAAGCGATATCAGCTCACTTGTGCGCCCCTGATTAAGAGAAGGCCAAATCAGTCGTGTTGTCTCACACGTCCATCCATTTGCCCATCTTTGATTAGTCTCCGTCGCAGAACAAAGCCGTAGGTTTTGCTTGCAAGTTTCTAGAGGCGTACCAACACATTCCAATTCTGTTGGAACCTGTAAGGTAGTTCCTAGTCTTGCAAGCTCATCGGCTTTGCAATTCCCTGGAATGTCTCTGTGCCCTGGGACCCATATGAGTCGTATGTTAAACTGCTTGGCCATCTCATTTAAAGACGTGCGGCAGTTAAGGGCAGATCTTGTTTTCAGAAACATTGAATCCAGGGACTTGACCGCGGCTTGACTGTCAGTATAGATGTTGACTGCGGTTGTAGACAAGACATTGCAGCTCAACCAGTCAGCCACTTCTTTTATTGCCAGCATCTCTGCCTGGTAAACACTGCAATGATCTGGCAATCTACGAGCCAGGCTCAACCCAAGCTCTTCCGAATAGACTCCAAAGCCCACTTGTTCGTGCAGCCTCGATCCATCTGTGTAAAAATTTATGGTAGCTCCACTACCCGGAGTATCCCCCATCCAAGACTCCCTGGATGGTATCATAGTGGTAAAGTGGCGCTCAAAGAGGCTCAAAGAGGGAGCACAGTCCACATTTTGTGGTATTGTTATCTTTTTCAAGATTGCGCTATGGCCACAATCACTGCTCCTCCATTGCAGCGTGCTATTAAGTCGAATTGCCGACGCAGCCGCATACTGCCTACCCAATATGTCCAAGGGTATCAGGTGAAGGAGGATTTCTAATGCAGCCGTAGGTGTAGTACGAAGAGCACCAGTGATGCACATTGACGCCATTCTCTGTACCTTCGTGATAAAGACAAAGTTCGCTTTTGTTTCCAAAGCAGGCCACCAGACAATGATTCCATACAGCAAAATTGGACGCACCACTGCTGTATAGATCCAATGAACGACTTGAGGGCTAAAACCCCATCGTTTTCCAATGGCCCTTTTACAGGAATACAAAGCAATCGTTGCTTTTCTCACCCGTTCCTCAATATTACGCCTGAAATTCAGCTTCCTATCTAGAAATACTCCAAGATACTTGGCTCCATCTGAGAAGGTGATTTCAGTACCGTCCAGAGAAATAGGATCAAAAGCAGGAATCTTATTTTTCCTTGTAAACAAAACAAGCTCTGTTTTACCAGGATTAATTCCTAGGCCACAGTCTCTTGCCCATTTAGACAGATCTTTCAGAGAACCCTGAAGAATGTCCCGCAATGTTGGCAGATGCTTCCCCTTTACCGCTATCGCGACATCGTCAGCATATGCGATAACATGACAACCACGTGCTTCTAGAGATAGTAGCATTGAATTCAGTGCCAGGTTCCAAAGAAGCGGCGAAAGAACACCTCCTTGTGGTGTGCCCCTATTGACAAATCGAGATATGACGGACGCTCCCAATTCAGACGTTATACGTCTATTGGCAAGTAGGTTTTCCACCATTAAAACGATTTCACGCTTTACTCCCAGACCAGACAATGCCAATATTATCGATTCTGGAATGACATTATTAAAAGCCCCCTCAATATCAAGAAAGGCCACCATAGTGTACTCCTTTACCGAAAGCGATCTCTCGATGGTACCAACGAGCTCATGAAGAGCTGTTTCCGTTGATCGTCCCTTGCTGTATGCATGTTGCTTTGTCGAAAGCAACCTCGGGTCAATCACTCTACGCAAATATGAGTCTATCATTCGTTCCATTGTCTTTAACAAAAAAGAAGACAGACTAATTGGTCTGAAATCCTTCGGAGCTGTGTGGGAACTTTTCCCAGCCTTCGGGATAAATACGACTCTGGTATCCCTCCATTTTAAAGGAATATACGACCAGTTGATGCATGCTGTGTATAGATTATACAGCAACGGGGCTATATAGTCCAACACTTGCTGCAACTCAGCCGGGATTATACCATCAGGTCCCGGAGATTTATAGGGCCTGAAGCTTTTTATCGCCCAGATTAATGTTGGCATATTTATTATTTCCGAAGCAATTTCAGATGCTTGGGCGTCAGAACGTTCCAAAGCTTGAAACGGCGTCATGGAATTGCCCGGAAAATGCGTGTTTAAAAGGAGATCCAGCGACTCTCCACTGGAGGAAGACCACACCCCATTAGGATCTTTCAGGTATCCTAGGGTGCAAGGAGAAGAAGCCAGAACCTTGCGCAGCCTGGATGCCTCAGAAACGTCTTCTATGTTTCCACAGAAGTTTTTCCAAGAATCACATTTGGCATTTCTGATCATCTTTTTATAACTCTTAAGTTGCAGCCTGTATGCAGACCAGTCCTCGTCCGCTCTTGAAAATTTAGCCTTATTAAAGAGCTTTCTGCAGGAATCTCTGCTCGTCTGCAACTCATTTGACCACCAAGGTGGCTTTTTTTTCCCTCTAGGCTTTGCAGAAGGGCAAGACGCATCCAGGCACCTATTACAAACATTTGTTATATGGTCAACCAGACAGTCAATTTCCGCTAAACTATGCGGTTCAGATAGGGGTACTTCATCCAAAAGCAAAGAAAAAGTCTCCCTATATTTCACCCAGTTTGTTCTTCTCAGATTTCTAGAGACTGTCTCAACCGGGGCACGCTCCCTGAGTAAAAACTCAATGTACCGATGATCTGAGAAAGAATGCTCTTCCAAAACTCTCCAGTCATCAATTCTATCAGACAATGTATCTGATACAAGTGTTACGTCAAGAACCTCTTGCCGCGTACTTGTAACGAAAGTTGGTTCACTACCCTTGTTACAAATATACAGGTTAGTGCTTAACAAAAACTCCAAAAGTGATTCGCCTCTATCATTTGTGTCTGTACTACCCCATATCGAATGATGTGCATTAGCATCACAGCACACTAGTAACTGGTGTCCCCTAGATTCAGACTCCCGAATCAGACCGCCAACCTTCTCCGGGGGTATTGGCCCCGGATTAGGAAAATACGCAGAGGCGAGCCAAATAGATTTCCCATGAAGCTCTAAGCTAGCCGCTGTAACATCCATATCACTAAAAGTTGATAAAAAGAATATATTTAAGCCATTTTTCGCCAAGATGCAGGCTCTTGGTGAGCCCTCACCTTTGGCAACCATCAACTTAAACCCAGGGGTCTTCAATCCGCAAACCCTGCCACCCCGCACCCAGGGCTCTTGGATAAAAACCAAGTCAACTGCTCCTGTCGTCAGGCGCAGCAATAGTGCAGCTGAGGCTGCCTTACAGTGATGGAGGTTTATTTGTAGGAACCGCAACATCTTGCTTTTTTTCCACCATCCTTTCCACCACCGTGTTATTGGCTTCATCCTCCGTGTTATCATAGAGGTCGCATTCGTCCCCAGATTCGGTTTCGAATAAGCCAGATATGTGTCCCATCTGTTCTGAATCGGAGGCAACAGAACTCTCCGAATTCCTCACTGCATGGGCCTCGTCCTGAATGTCACCCATAGTGGCATCAGCTTTATCCTCCGTGCCATCACAGAGGTCGCATTCGTTGCCAGATTCGGTTTCGAAAATGCCAGATGCATCTCCCATCAGCCTAGAATCGGTCAGCTGAATATCAACCTTTTCCAGATTCTCCTCCCCAGCCGACTCTGCCACTGGCTTGTCTGCTTCCAAAATAGGCTTCTGGTCGCCCTTGTAGACATTGACTCTTATATGAAAAAAGCCAAATCTAATAATGCCGTCAGTCCTGGCTAAAAGCGGAAGCGATTCCTCATTAACCAAGACCACCGCTTGACGACGAGCGCCCTCCATCTCACCCAATCTGGCAATTTGCCAATTCTGAGTTGGAAGGTCAGGATTGCAGACTTTTATCATCTTTAGAATCACCGCAGTGTCACTTGTAGCCATTGGGATCCATGCATGAGCTCTGGGTTGCGAGGGGATATCATGTTTTTCCACAACGTCCAGTCTGGCTCCAGGCCATAACTCTCCCACTTGGCTAATGGCAACCTTAAACACGGCTGCGGATCTTTCGTTTCCAAAAGCAACGAGTTTTACTCGCCCCTGATACCAACCTGCGTTGACAGTAGTAGGGAGAAAATCAGGCATACTCTCAAGAAGCCTATAGTAGATTTCATTTAGTTTAGTTTCAACTAAACTCCACTTGTCCCTTGGAATACTACAATCCCCATTTTGCCTGTTTATCACAGCCCTAACGAAGTTACCTTTCACCACTTCACTAAAAGACTGAGTCCAGACGTTGCCGGTCACCTTAGATCTTTTAGGTAAAGGTTTCTCGTCGGGCGAGCGCAACCTTTTACCAGACTTCGATGACGAGGCCGAAACAGCGCTCTGTTTGTCAGATGCGCGCATTGCCGAAAGTTTGTCCTGTTCTTCAATGACTCCTTTCGCCCATGATAGCGACGCCTTCTCACGTTCGGAGAGCTTCGTTCCATCGAGTTGGCTTAGTCTGTTAATTATTTTCAAACAAAGCCTTCTCTGGTTGTGCCTGACCTTTGATGGCTTAAGTTTCTTTTTCTTTTTACCACCAATATTAGGCTGAGCACCCCTACCAGAATCAAGGCCGGACTTCAAGGTCGCAACCCTAAGACCAGTGCTAGGACCAGCACCAGTCGGTGAGGCAGAGCCTCGAACTAAATCGGTATCATTTGTGTCCATATTTTCATTTTCCTTGATGTGGTAATGAAAATATCACAAAAATACCTATTACGAACAAACCTATTACGAACAATTTTAGTAATTCAATTTATAGCACGGAGTTAAAATAAAACACGTCCACACTCGTCAACAGTTGAACGATAAATTGCTATAACTCGGTAAATAATGATCCGATTTTGACTCTATAAAAACTAGAAGGCATAAGTATATTAGCTTTATCATAACAGAAAAAAATTAAGACTATCGGACTAGTATTAACAGATATTTATGCATTCATGTCAAAAATATTTTCGGGTTACTTGTAATAACTTGAAATGGCTATATCAAGGTTACCATTATTTCGATTTCAAATGCCTTTGCACGAATTTAAATCTTTTTCAATAAAGTTTAAATAGAATAAAAGAGATTGCTCGATTTTAAATTTTTAAAAAAATTTATTTTTTCAAAAATGATAAACTTGTAATTTTTCGTAGTCTGGAGACCTTTTACTTTCAACGGCTGTATCTCTGCAACTATTGCTCCGATTTTGTCAAAATAACAAAAAAATAAAAGATTGAGACTTTATCTTTCCTCTGGAACCAAATGTGAGACAATCGGGCTGGTACTTACAGAGATATATGCATTTATGCAAAGTTTTTTTTTCATTTTTATGAGAAACCCATTATTTAAGGTTTTTTGGAGACCCTCATTTTTAAATTGCTATAACTCGGTAAATAATGATGCGATTTTGACTCTATAAAAACTAGAATGCATAAGTATATTAGCTTTATCATGACAGAAAAAATTTTAGACTATCAGACTAGTATTAACAGATATTTATGCATTCATATCAAAAATATTTTCGGGTTACTTGTAATAACTTGAAATGGCTATATCAAGGTTACCATTCTATCGTTTTCTAATGCCTTTGCACAAATTTAAATCTTTTTCAATAAAGTTTAAATAGAATAAAAGAGATTGCTCGATTTTAAATTTTTAAAAAAATTTATTTTTTCAAAAATGATAAACTTGTAATTTTTCGTAGTCTGGAGACCTTTTACTTTCAACGGCTGTATCTCTGCAACTATTGCTCCGATTTTGTCAAAATAACAAAAAAATAAAAGATTGAGACTTTATCTTTCCTCTGAAACCAAATGTGAGACAATCGGGCTGGTACTTACAGAGATATATGCATTTATGCAAAGTTTTTTTTTCATTTTTATGAGAAACCCATTATTTAAGGTTTTTTGGAGACCCTCATTTTTAAATTGCTATAACTCGGTAAATAATGATCCGATTTTGACTCTATAAAAACTAGAAGGCATAAGTATATTAGCTTTATCATGACAGAAAAAAATTAAGACTATCGGACTAGTATTAACAGATATTTATGCATTCATATCAAAAATATTTTCGGGTTACTTGTAATAACTTGAAATGGCTATATCAAGGTTACCATTATATCGATTTCAAATGCCTTTGCACGAATTTAAATCTTTTTCAATAAAGTTTAAATAGAATAAAAGAGATTGCTCGATTTTAAATTTTTAAAAAAATTTATTTTTTCAAAAATGATAAACTTGTAATTTTTCGTAGTCTGGAGACCTTTTACTTTCAACGGCTGTATCTCTGCAACTATTGCTCCGATTTTGTCAAAATAACAAAAAAATAAAAGATTGAGACTTTATCTTTCCTCTGGAACCAAATGTGAGACAATCGGGCTGGTACTTACAGAGATATATGCATTTATGCAAAGTTTTTTTTTTTTCATTTTTATGAGAAACCCATTATTTAAGGTTTTTTGGAGACCCTAATTTTTAAATTGCTATAACTCGGTAAATAATGATCCGATTTTGACTCTATAAAAACTAGAAGGCATAAGTATATTAGCTTTATCATGACAGAAAAAAATTAAGACTATCGGACTAGTATTAACAGATATTTATGCATTCATATCAAAAATATTTTCGGGTTACTTGTAATAACTTGAAATGGCTATATCAAGGTTACCATTATATCGATTTCAAATGCCTTTGCACGAATTTAAATCTTTTTCAATAAAGTTTAAATAGAATAAAAGAGATTGCTCGATTTTAAATTTTTAAAAAAATTTATTTTTTCAAAAATGATAAACTTGTAATTTTTCGTAGTCTGGAGACCTTTTACTTTCAACGGCTGTATCTCTGCAACTATTGCTCCGATTTTGTCAAAATAACAAAAAAATAAAAGATTGAGACTTTATCTTTCCTCTGGAACCAAATGTGAGACAATCGGGCTGGTACTTACAGAGATATATGCATTTATGCAAAGTTTTTTTTTCATTTTTATGAGAAACCCATTATTTAAGGTTTTTTGGAGACCCTAATTTTTAAATTGCTATAACTCGGTAAATAATGATGCGATTTTGACTCTATAAAAACTAGAATGGATAAGTATATTAGCTTTATCATGACAGAAAAAATTTAAGACTATCAGACTAGTATTAACAGATATTTATGCATTCATATCAAAAATATTTTCGGGTTACTTGTAATAACTTGAAATGGCTATATCAAGGTTACCATTATTTCGATTTCAAATGCCTTCGCACGAATTTAAATCTTTTTCAATAAAGTTTAAATAGAATAAAAGAGATTGCTCGATTTTAAATTTTTAAAAAAATTTATTTTTTCAAAAATGATAAACTTGTAATTTTTCGTAGTCTGGAGACCTTTTACTTTCAACGGCTGTATCTCTGCAACTATTGCTCCGATTCTCTGCAACTATTGCTCCGATTTTGTCAAAATAACAAAAAAATAAAAGATTGAGACTTTATCTTTCCTCTGGAACCAAATGTGAGACAATCGGGCTGGTACTTACAGAGATATATGCATTTATGCAAAGTTTTTTTTTCATTTTTATGAGAAACCCATTATTTAAGGTTTTTTGGAGACCCTAATTTTTAAATTGCTATAACTCGGTAAATAATGATCCGATTTTGACTCTATAAAAACTAGAAGGCATAAGTATATTAGCTTTATCATGACAGAAAAAAATTAAGACTATCGGACTAGTATTAACAGATATTTATGCATTCATGTCAAAAATATTTTCGGGTTACTTGTAATAACTTGAAATGGCTATATCAAGGTTACCATTATTTCGATTTCAAATGCCTTTGCACGAATTTAAATCTTTTTCAATAAAGTTTAAATAGAATAAAAGAGATTGCTCGATTTTAAATTTTTAAAAAAATTTATTTTTTCAAAAATGATAAACTTGTAATTTTTCGTAGTCTGGAGACCTTTTACTTTCAACGGCTGTATCTCTGCAACTATTGCTCCGATTTTGTCAAAATAACAAAAAAATAAAAGACTGAGACTTTATCTTTCCTCTGGAACCAAATGTGAGACAATCGGGCTGGTACTTACAGAGATATATGCATTTATGCAAAGTTTTTTTTTTCATTTTTATGAGAAACCCATTATTTAAGGTTTTTTGGAGACCCTCATTTTTAAATTGCTATAACTCGGTAAATAATGATGCGATTTTGACTCTATAAAAACTAGAAGGCATAAGTATATTAGCTTTATCATGACAGAAAAAAATTAAGACTATCGGACTAGTATTAACAGATATTTATGCATTCATATCAAAAATATTTTCGGGTTACTTGTAATAACTTGAAATGGCTATATCAAGGTTACCATTATATCGATTTCAAATGCCTTTACACGAATTTAAATCTTTTTCAATAAAGTTTAAATAGAATAAAAGAGATTGCTCGATTTTAAATTTTTAAAAAAATTTATTTTTTCAAAAATGATAAACTTGTAATTTTTCGTAGTCTGGAGACCTTTTACTTTCAACGGCTGTATCTCTGCAACTATTGCTCCGATTTTGTCAAAATAACAAAAAAATAAAAGATTGAGACTTTATCTTTCCTCTGGAACCAAATGTGAGACAATCGGGCTGGTACTTACAGAGATATATGCATTTATGCAAAGTTTTTTTTCATTTTTATGAGAAACCCATTATTTAAGGTTTTTTGGAGACCCTAATTTTTAAATTGCTATAACTCGGTAAATAATGATGCGATTTTGACTCTATAAAAACTAGAAGGCATAAGTATATTAGCTTTATCATGACAGAAAAAAATTAAGACTATCGGACTAGTATTAACAGATATTTATGCATTCATATCAAAAATATTTTCGGGTTACTTGTAATAACTTGAAATGGCTATATCAAGGTTACCATTATATCGATTTCAAATGCCTTTGCACGAATTTAAATCTTTTTCAATAAAGTTTAAATAGAATAAAAGAGATTGCTCGATTTTAAATTTTTAAAAAAATTTATTTTTTCAAAAATGATAAACTTGTAATTTTTCGTAGTCTGGAGACCTTTTACTTTCAACGGCTGTATCTCTGCAACTATTGCTCCGATTTTGTCAAAATAACAAAAAAATAAAAGATTGAGACTTTATCTTTCCTCTGGAACCAAATATGAGACAATCGGGCTGGTACTTACAGAGATATATGCATTTATGCAAAGTTTTTTTTTTTCATTTTTATGAGAAACCCATTATTTAAGGTTTTTTGGAGACCCTAATTTTTAAATTGCTATAACTCGGTAAATAATGATCCGATTTTGACTCTATAAAAACTAGAAGGCATAAGTATATTAGCTTTATCATGACAGAAAAAAATTAAGACTATCGGACTAGTATTAACAGATATTTATGCATTCATATCAAAAATATTTTCGGGTTACTTGTAATAACTTGAAATGGCTATATCAAGGTTACCATTATATCGATTTCAAATGCCTTTGCACGAATTTAAATCTTTTTCAATAAAGTTTAAATAGAATAAAAGAGATTGCTCGATTTTAAATTTTTAAAAAAATTTATTTTTTCAAAAATGATAAACTTGTAATTTTTCGTAGTCTGGAGACCTTTTACTTTCAACGGCTGTATCTCTGCAACTATTGCTCCGATTTTGTCAAAATAACAAAAAAATAAAAGATTGAGACTTTATCTTTCCTCTGGAACCAAATGTGAGACAATCGGGCTGGTACTTACAGAGATATATGCATTTATGCAAAGTTTTTTTTTCATTTTTATGAGAAACCCATTATTTAAGGTTTTTTGGAGACCCTAATTTTTAAATTGCTATAACTCGGTAAATAATGATGCGATTTTGACTCTATAAAAACTAGAATGGATAAGTATATTAGCTTTATCATGACAGAAAAAATTTAAGGCTATCAGACTAGTATTAACAGATATTTATGCATTCATATCAAAAATATTTTCGGGTTACTTGTAATAACTTGAAATGGCTATATCAAGGTTACCATTATTTCGATTTCAAATGCCTTCGCACGAATTTAAATCTTTTTCAATAAAGTTTAAATAGAATAAAAGAGATTGCTCGATTTTAAATTTTTAAAAAAATTTATTTTTTCAAAAATGATAAACTTGTAATTTTTCGTAGTCTGGAGACCTTTTACTTTCAACGGCTGTATCTCTGCAACTATTGCTCCGATTTGGTCAAAATAAAAAAAAAATAAAAGATTGAGACTTTATCTTTCCTCTGGAACCAAATGTGAGACAATCGGGCTGGTACTTACATAGATATATGCATTTATGCAAAGTTTTTTTTTTCATTTTTATGAGAAACCCATTATTTAAGGTTTTTTGGAGACCCTAATTTTTAAATTGCTATAACTCGGTAAATAATGATCCGATTTTGACTCTATAAAAACTAGAAGGCATAAGTATATTAGCTTTATCATGACAGAAAAAAATTAAGACTATCGGACTAGTATTAACAGATATTTATGCATTCATATCAAAAATATTTTCGGGTTACTTGTAATAACTTGAAATGGCTATATCAAGGTTACCATTATATCGATTTCAAATGCCTTTGCACGAATTTAAATCTTTTTCAATAAAGTTTAAATAGAATAAAAGAGATTGCTCGATTTTAAATTTTTAAAAAAATTTATTTTTTCAAAAATGATAAACTTGTAATTTTTCGTAGTCTGGAGACCTTTTACTTTCAACGGCTGTATCTCTGCAACTATTGCTCCGATTTTGTCAAAATAACAAAAAAATAAAAGATTGAGACTTTATCTTTCCTCTGGAACCAAATGTGAGACAATCGGGCTGGTACTTACAGAGATATATGCATTTATGCAAAGTTTTTTTTTCATTTTTATGAGAAACCCATTATTTAAGGTTTTTTGGAGACCCTAATTTTTAAATTGCTATAACTCGGTAAATAATGATGCGATTTTGACTCTATAAAAACTAGAATGCATAAGTATATTAGCTTTATCATGACAGAAAAAATTTAAGACTATCAGACTAGTATTAACAGATATTTATGCATTCATATCAAAAATATTTTCGGGTTACTTGTAATAACTTGAAATGGCTATATCAAGGTTACCATTATTTCGATTTCAAATGCCTTCGCACGAATTTAAATCTTTTTCAATAAAGTTTAAATAGAATAAAAGAGATTGCTCGATTTTAAATTTTTAAAAAAATTTATTTTTTCAAAAATGATAAACTTGTAATTTTTCGTAGTCTGGAGACCTTTTACTTTCAACGGCTGTATCTCTGCAACTATTGCTCCGATTTTGTCAAAATAACAAAAAAATAAAAGATTGAGACTTTATCTTTCCTCTGGAACCAAATGTGAGACAATCGGGCTGGTACTTACAGAGATATATGCATTTATGCAAAGTTTTTTTTTCATTTTTATGAGAAACCCATTATTTAAGGTTTTTTGGAGACCCTAATTTTTAAATTGCTATAACTCGGTAAATGATGATCCGATTTTGACTCTATAAAAACTAGAAGGCAGAAGTATAATAGCTTTATCATGACAGAAAAAAATTAAGACTATCGGACTAGTATTAACAGATATTTATGCATTCATGTCAAAAATATTTTCGGGTTACTTGTAATAACTTGAAATGGCTATATCAAGGTTACCGTTATTTCGATTTCAAATGCCTTTGCACGAATTTAAATCTTTTTCAATAAAGTTTAAATAGAATAAAAGAGATTGCTCGATTTTAAATTTTTAAAAAAATTTATTTTTTCAAAAATGATAAACTTGTAATTTTTCGTAGTCTGGAGACCTTTTACTTTCAACGGCTGTATCTCTGCAACTATTGCTCCGATTTTGTCAAAATAACAAAAAAATAAAAGATTGAGACTTTATCTTTCCTCTGGAACCAAATGTGAGACAATCGGGCTGGTACTTACAGAGATATATGCATTTATGCAAAGTTTTTTTTTTCATTTTTATGAGAAACCCATTATTTAAGGTTTTTTGGAGACCCTCATTTTTAAATTGCTATAACTCGGTAAATAATGATGCGATTTTGACTCTATAAAAACTAGAAGGCATAAGTATATTAGCTTTATCATGACAGAAAAAAATTAAGACTATCGGACTAGTATTAACAGATATTTATGCATTCATATCAAAAATATTTTCGGGTTACTTGTAATAACTTGAAATGGCTATATCAAGGTTACCATTATATCGATTTCAAATGCCTTTGCACGAATTTAAATCTTTTTCAATAAAGTTTAAATAGAATAAAAGAGATTGCTCGATTTTAAATTTTTAAAAAAATTTATTTTTTCAAAAATGATAAACTTGTAATTTTTCGTAGTCTGGAGACCTTTTACTTTCAACGGCTGTATCTCTGCAACTATTGCTCCGATTTTGTCAAAATAACAAAAAAATAAAAGATTGAGACTTTATCTTTCCTCTGGAACCAAATGTGAGACAATCGGGCTGGTACTTACAGAGATATATGCATTTATGCAAAGTTTTTTTTTCATTTTTATGAGAAACCCATTATTTAAGGTTTTTTGGAGACCCTAATTTTTAAATTGCTATAACTCGGTAAATAATGATCCGATTTTGACTCTATAAAAACTAGAAGGCATAAGTATATTAGCTTTATCATGACAGAAAAAAATTAAGACTATCGGACTAGTATTAACAGATATTTATGCATTCATATCAAAAATATTTTCGGGTTACTTGTAATAACTTGAAATGGCTATATCAAGGTTACCATTATATCGATTTCAAATGCCTTTGCACGAATTTAAATCTTTTTCAATAAAGTTTAAATAGAATAAAAGAGATTGCTCGATTTTAAATTTTTAAAAAAATTTATTTTTTCAAAAATGATAAACTTGTAATTTTTCGTAGTCTGGAGACCTTTTACTTTCAACGGCTGTATCTCTGCAACTATTGCTCCGATTTTGTCAAAATAACAAAAAAATAAAAGATTGAGACTTTATCTTTCCTCTGGAACCAAATGTGAGACAATCGGGCTGGTACTTACAGAGATATATGCATTTATGCAAAGTTTTTTTTTTCATTTTTATGAGAAACCCATTATTTAAGGTTTTTTGGAGACCCTAATTTTTAAATTGCTATAACTCGGTAAATAATGATGCGATTTTGACTCTATAAAAACTAGAATGCATAAGTATATTAGCTTTATCATGACAGAAAAAATTTAAGACTATCAGACTAGTATTAACAGATATTTATGCATTCATATCAAAAATATTTTCGGGTTACTTGTAATAACTTGAAATGGCTATATCAAGGTTACCATTATTTCGATTTCAAATGCCTTCGCACGAATTTAAATCTTTTTCAACAAAGTTTAAATAGAATAAAAGAGATTGCTCGATTTTAAATTTTTAAAAAATTTTTTTTTTTCAAAAATGATAAACTTGTAATTTTTCGTAGTCTGGAGACCTTTTACTTTCAACGGCTGTATCTCTGCAACTATTGCTCCGAATTTGTCAAAATAACAAAAAAATAAAAGATTGAGACTTTATCTTTCCTCTGGAACCAAATGTGAGACAATCGGGCTGGTACTTACAGAGATATATGCATTTATGCAAAGTTTTTTTTTTCATTTTTATGAGAAACCCATTATTTAAGGTTTTTTGGAGACCCTAATTTTTAAATTTCCGATTTTGACTCTATAAAAACTAGAAGGCATAAGTATATTAGCTTTATCATGACAGAAAAAAATTAAGACTAAGTATCGGACTAGTATTAACAGATATTTATGCATTCATGTCAAAAATATTTTCGGGTTACTTGTAATAACTTGAAATGGCTATATCAAGGTTACCATTATTTCGATTTCAAATGCCTTTGCACGAATTTAAATCTTTTTCAATAAAGTTTAAATAGAATAAAAGAGATTGCTCGATTTTAAATTTTTAAAAAAATTTATTTTTTCAAAAATGATAAACTTGTAATTTTTCGTAGTCTGGAGACCTTTTACTTTCAACGGCTGTATCTCTGCAACTATTGCTCCGATTTTGTCAAAATAACAAAAAAATAAAAGATTGAGACTTTATCTTTCCTCTGGAACCAAATGTGAGACAATCGGGCTGGTACTTACAGAGATATATGCATTTATGCAAAGTTTTTTTTTCATTTTTATGAGAAACCCATTATTTAAGGTTTTTTGGAGACCCTCATTTTTAAATTGCTATAACTCGGTAAATAATGATGCGATTTTGACTCTATAAAAACTAGAATGCATAAGTATATTAGCTTTATCATCACAGAAAAAATTTTAGACTATCAGACTAGTATTAACAGATATTTATGCATTCATATCAAAAATATTTTCGGGTTACTTGTAATAACTTGAAATGGCTATATCAAGGTTACCATTCTATCGTTTTCTAATGCCTTTGCACAAATTTAAATCTTTTTCAATAAAGTTTAAATAGAATAAAAGAGATTGCTCGATTTTAAATTTTAAAAAAAATTAATTTTTTCAAAAATGATAAACTTGTAATTTTTCGTAGTCTGGAGACCTTTTACTTTCAACGGCTGTATCTCTGCAACTATTGCTCCGATTTTGTCAAAATAACAAAAAAATAAAAGATTGAGACTTTATCTTTCCTCTGAAACCAAATGTGAGACAATCGGGCTGGTACTTACAGAGATATATGCATTTATGCAAAGTTTTTTTTTCATTTTTATGAGAAACCCATTATTTAAGGTTTTTTGGAGACCCTCATTTTTAAATTGCTATAACTCGGTAAATAATGATCCGATTTTGACTCTATAAAAACTAGAAGGCATAAGTATATTAGCTTTATCATGACAGAAAAAAATTAAGACTATCGGACTAGTATTAACAGATATTTATGCATTCATATCAAAAATATTTTCGGGTTACTTGTAATAACTTGAAATGGCTATATCAAGGTTACCATTATATCGATTTCAAATGCCTTTGCACGAATTTAAATCTTTTTCAATAAAGTTTAAATAGAATAAAAGAGATTGCTCGATTTTAAATTTTTAAAAAAATTTATTTTTTCAAAAATGATAAACTTGTAATTTTTCGTAGTCTGGAGACCTTTTACTTTCAACGGCTGTATCTCTGCAACTATTGCTCCGATTTTGTCAAAATAACAAAAAAATAAAAGATTGAGACTTTATCTTTCCTCTGGAACCAAATGTGAGACAATCGGGCTGGTACTTACAGAGATATATGCATTTATGCAAAGTTTTTTTTCATTTTTATGAGAAACCCATTATTTAAGGTTTTTTGGAGACCCTAATTTTTAAATTGCTATAACTCGGTAAATAATGATGCGATTTTGACTCTATAAAAATTAGAATGCATAAGTATATTAGCTTTATCATGACAGAAAAAATTTAAGACTATCAGACTAGTATTAACAGATATTTATGCATTCATATCAAAAATATTTTCGGGTTACTTGTAATAACTTGAAATGTCTATATCAAGGTTACCATTATTTCGATTTCAAATGCCTTCGCACGAATTTAAATCTTTTTCAATAAAGTTTAAATAGAATAAAAGAGATTGCTCGATTTTAAATTTTTAAAAAAATTTATTTTTTCAAAAATGATAAACTTGTAATTTTTCGTAGTCTGGAGACCTTTTACTTTCAACGGCTGTATCTCTGCAACTATTGCTCCGATTTTGTCAAAATAACAAAAAAATAAAAGATTGAGACTTTATCTTTCCTCTGGAACCAAATGTGAGACAATCGGGCTGGTACTTACAGAGATATATGCATTTATGCAAAGTTTTTTTTTTCATTTTTATGAGAAACCCATTATTTAAGGTTTTTTGGAGACCCTAATTTTTAAATTGCTATAACTCGGTAAATAATGATCCGATTTTGACTCTATAAAAACTAGAAGGCATAAGTATATTAGCTTTATCATGACAGAAAAAAATTAAGACTATCGGACTAGTATTAACAGATATTTATGCATTCATGTCAAAAATATTTTCGGGTTACTTGTAATAACTTGAAATGGCTATATCAAGGTTACCATTATTTCGATTTCAAATGCCTTTGCACGAATTTAAATCTTTTTCAATAAAGTTTAAATAGAATAAAAGAGATTGCTCGATTTTAAATTTTTAAAAAAATTTATTTTTTCAAAAATGATAAACTTGTAATTTTTCGTAGTCTGGAGACCTTTTACTTTCAACGGCTGTATCTCTGCAACTATTGCTCCGATTTTGTCAAAATAACAAAAAAATAAAAGATTGAGACTTTATCTTTCCTCTGGAACCAAATGTGAGACACTCGGGCTGGTACTTACAGAGATATATGCATTTATGCAAAGTTTTTTTTTTCATTTTTATGAGAAACCCATTATTTAAGGTTTTTTGGAGACCCTCATTTTTAAATTGCTATAACTCGGTAAATAATGATGCGATTTTGACTCTATAAAAACTAGAAGGCATAAGTATATTAGCTTTATCATGACAGAAAAAAATTAAGACTATCGGACTAGTATTAACAGATATTTATGCATTCATGTCAAAAATATTTTCGGGTTACTTGTAATAACTTGAAATGGCTATATCAAGGTTACCATTATTTCGATTTCAAATGCCTTTGCACGAATTTAAATCTTTTTCAATAAAGTTTAAATAGAATAAAAGAGATTGCTCGATTTTAAATTTTTAAAAAAATTTATTTTTTCAAAAATGATAAACTTGTAATTTTTCGTAGTCTGGAGACCTTTTACTTTCAACGGCTGTATCTGTGCAACTATTGCTCCGATTTTGTCAAAATAACAAAAAAATAAAAGATTGAGACTTTATCTTTCCTCTGGAACCAAATGTGAGACAATCGGGCTGGTACTTACAGAGATATATGCATTTATGCAAAGTTTTTTTTTTCATTTTTATGAGAAACCCATTATTTAAGGTTTTTTGGAGACCCTCATTTTTAAATTGCTATAACTCGGTAAATAATGATGCGATTTTGACTCTATAAAAACTAGAAGGCATAAGTATATTAGCTTTATCATGACAGAAAAAAATTAAGACTATCGGACTAGTATTAACAGATATTTATGCATTCATATCAAAAATATTTTCGGGTTACTTGTAATAACTTGAAATGGCTATATCAAGGTTACCATTATATCGATTTCAAATGCCTTTGCACGAATTTAAATCTTTTTCAATAAAGTTTAAATAGAATAAAAGAGATTGCTCGATTTTAAATTTTTAAAAAAATTTATTTTTTCAAAAATGATAAACTTGTAATTTTTCGTAGTCTGGAGACCTTTTACTTTCAACGGCTGTATCTCTGCAACTATTGCTCCGATTTTGTCAAAATAACAAAAAAATAAAAGATTGAGACTTTATCTTTCCTCTGGAACCAAATGTGAGACAATCGGGCTGGTACTTACAGAGATATATGCATTTATGCAAAGTTTTTTTTTCATTTTTATGAGAAACCCATTATTTAAGGTTTTTTGGAGACCCTAATTTTTAAATTGCTATAACTCGGTAAATAATGATCCGATTTTGACTCTATAAAAACTAGAAGGCATAAGTATATTAGCTTTATCATGACAGAAAAAAATGAAGACTATCGGACTAGTATTAACAGATATTTATGCATTCATATCAAAAATATTTTCGGGTTACTTGTAATAACTTGAAATGGCTATATCAAGGTTACCATTATATCGATTTCAAATGCCTTTGCACGAATTTAAATCTTTTTCAATAAAGTTTAAATAGAATAAAAGAGATTGCTCGATTTTAAATTTTTAAAAAAATTTATTTTTTCAAAAATGATAAACTTGTAATTTTTCGTAGTCTGGAGACCTTTTACTTTCAACGGCTGTATCTCTGCAACTATTGCTCCGATTTTGTCAAAATAACAAAAAAATAAAAGATTGAGACTTTATCTTTCCTCTGGAACCAAATGTGAGACAATCGGGCTGGTACTTACAGAGATATATGCATTTATGCAAAGTTTTTTTTTCATTTTTATGAGAAACCCATTATTTAAGGTTTTTTGGAGACCCTCATTTTTAAATTGCTATAACTCGGTAAATAATGATGCGATTTTGACTCTATAAAAACTAGAATGCATTAGTATATTAGCTTTATCATGACAGAAAAAATTTTAGACTATCAGACTAGTATTAACAGATATTTATGCATTCATATCAAAAATATTTTCGGGATACTTGTAATAACTTGAAATGGCTATATCAAGGTTACCATTCTATCGTTTTCTAATGCCTTTGCACAAATTTAAATCTTTTTCAATAAAGTTTAAATAGAATAAAAGAGATTGCTCGATTTTAAATTTTTAAAAAAAAAATATTTTTTCAAAAATGATAAACTTGTAATTTTTCGTAGTCTGGAGACCTTTTACTTTCAACGGCTGTATCTCTGCAACTATTGCTCCGATTTTGTCAAAATAACAAAAAAATAAAAGATTGAGACTTTATCTTTCCTCTGGAACCAAATGTGAGACAATCGGGCTGGTACTTACAGAGATATATGCATTTATGCAAAGTTTTTTTTTCATTTTTATGAGAAACCCATTATTTAAGGTTTTTTGGAGACCCTCATTTTTAAATTGCTATAACTCGGTAAATAATGATCCGATTTTGACTCTATAAAAACTAGAAGGCATAAGTATATTAGCTTTATCATGACAGAAAAAAATTAAGACTATCGGACTAGTATTAACAGATATTTATGCATTCATATCAAAAATATTTTCGGGTTACTTGTAATAACTTGAAATGGCTATATCAAGGTTACCATTATATCGATTTCAAATGCCTTTGCACGAATTTAAATCTTTTTCAATAAAGTTTAAATAGAATAAAAGAGATTGCTCGATTTTAAATTTTTAAAAAAAATTATTTTTTCAAAAATGATAAACTTGTAATTTTTCGTAGTCTGGAGACCTTTTACTTTCAACGGCTGTATCTCTGCAACTATTGCTCCGATTTTGTCAAAATAACAAAAAAATAAAAGACTGAGACTTTATCTTTCCTCTGGAACCAAATGTGAGACAATCGGGCTGTTACTTACAGAGATATATGCATTTATGCAAAGTTTTTTTTCATTTTTATGAGAAACCCGTTATTTAAGGTTTTTTGGAGACCCTAATTTTTAAATTGCTATAACTCGGTAAATAATGATGCGATTTTGACTCTATAAAAACTAGAATGCATAAGTATATTAGCTTTATCATGACAGAAAAAATTTAAGACTATCAGACTAGTATTAACAGATATTTATGCATTCATATCAAAAATATTTTCGGGTTACTTGTAATAACTTGAAATGGCTATATCAAGGTTACCATTATTTCGATTTCAAATGCCTTCGCACGAATTTATATCTTTTTCAATAAAGTTTAAATAGAATAAAAGAGATTGCTCGATTTTAAATTTTTAAAAAAATTTATTTTTTCAAAAATGATAAACTTGTAATTTTTCGTAGTCTGGAGACCTTTTACTTTCAACGGCTGTATCTCTGCAACTATTGCTCCGATTTTGTCAAAATAACAAAAAAATAAAAGATTGAGACTTTATCTTTCCTCTGAAACCAAATGTGAGACAATCGGGCTGGTACTTACAGAGATATATGCATTTATGCAAAGTTATTTTTTCATTTTTATGAGAAACCCATTATTTAAGGTTTTTTGGAAACCCTAATTTTTAAATTGCTATAACTCGGTAAATAATGATCCGATTTTGACTCTATAAAAACTAGAAGGCATAAGTATATTAGCTTTATCATGACAGAAAAAAATTAAGACTATCGGACTAGTATTAACAGATATTTATGCATTCATGTCAAAAATATTTTCGGGTTACTTGTAATAACTTGAAATGGCTATATCAATGTTACCATTATTTCGATTTCAAATGCCTTTGCACGAATTTAAATCTTTTTCAATAAAGCTTAAATAGAATAAAAGAGATTGCTCGATTTTAAATTTTTAAAAAAAATTATTTTTTCAAAAATGATAAACTTGTAATTTTTCGTAGTCTGGAGACCTTTTACTTTCAACGGCTGTATCTCTGCAACTATTGCTCCGATTTTGTCAAAATAACAAAAAAATAAAAGATTGAGACTTTATCTTTCCTCTGGAACCAAATGTGAGACAATCGGGCTGGTACTTACAGAGATATATGCATTTATGCAAAGTTTTTTTTTCATTTTTATGAGAAACCCATTATTTAAGGTTTTTCGGAGACCCTCATTTTTAAATTGCTATAACTCGGTAAATAATGATGCGATTTTGACTCTATAAAAACTAGAAGGCATAAGTATATTAGCTTTATCATGACAGAAAAAAATTAAGACTATCGGACTAGTATTAACAGATATTTATGCATTCATATCAAAAATATTTTCGGGTTACTTGTAATAACTTGAAATGGCTATATCAAGGTTACCATTATATCGATTTCAAATGCCTTTGCACGAATTTAAATCTTTTTCAATAAAGTTTAAATAGAATAAAAGAGATTGCTCGATTTTAAATTTTTAAAAAAATTTATTTTTTCAAAAATGATAAACTTGTAATTTTTCGTAGTCTGGAGACCTTTTACTTTCAACGGCTGTATCTCTGCAACTATTGCTCCGATTTTGTCAAAATAACAAAAAAATAAAAGATTGAGACTTTATCTTTCCTCTGGAACCAAATGTGAGACAATCGGGCTGGTACTTACAGAGATATATGCATTTATGCAAAGTTTTTTTTTTCATTTTTATGAGAAACCCATTATTTAAGGTTTTTTGGAGACCCTAATTTTTAAATTGCTATAACTCGGTAAATAATGATGCGATTTTGACTCTATAAAAACTAGAATGCATAAGTATATTAGCTTTATCATGACAGAAAAAATTTAAGACTATCAGACTAGTATTAACAGATATTTATGCATTCATATCAAAAATATTTTCGGGTTACTTGTAATAACTTGAAATGGCTATATCAAGGTTACCATTATTTCGATTTCAAATGCCTTCGCACGAATTTAAATCTTTTTCAATAAAGTTTAAATAGAATAAAAGAGATTTCTCGATTTTAAATTTTTAAAAAAATTTATTTTTTCAAAAATGATAAACTTGAAATTTTTCGTAGTCTGGAGACCTTTTACTTTCAACGGCTGTATCTCTGCAACTATTGCTCCGATTTTGTCAAAATAACAAAAAAATAAAAGATTGAGACTTTATCTTTCCTCTGGAACCAAATGTGAGACAATCGGGCTGGTACTTACAGAGATATATGCATTTATGCAAAGTTTTTTTTTTCATTTTTATGAGAAACCCATTATTTAAGGTTTTTTGGAGACCCTAATTTTTAAATTGCTATAACTCGGTAAATAATGATCCGATTTTGACTCTATAAAAACTAGAAGGCATAAGTATATTAGCTTTATCATGACAGAAAAAAATTAAGACTATCGGACTAGTATTAACAGATATTTATGCATTCATGTCAAAAATATTTTCGGGTTACTTGTAATAACTTGAAATGGCTATATCAAGGTTACCATTATTTCGATTTCAAATGCATTTGCACGAATTTAAATCTTTTTCAATAAAGTTTAAATAGAATAAAAGAGATTGCTCGATTTTAAATTTTTAAAAAAATTTATTTTTTCAAAAATGATAAACTTGTAATTTTTCGTAGTCAGGAGACCTTTTACTTTCAACGGCTGTATCTCTGCAACTATTGCTCCGATTTTGTCAAAATAACAAAAAAATAAAAGATTGAGACTTTATCTTTCCTCTGGAACCAAATGTGAGACAATCGGGCTGGTACTTACAGAGATATATGCATTTATGCAAAGTTTTTTTTCATTTTTATGAGAAACCCATTATTTAAGGTTTTTTGGAGACCCTCATTTTTAAATTGCTATAACTCGGTAAATAATGATGCGATTTTGACTCTATAAAAACTAGAATGCATAAGTATATTAGCTTTATCATGACAGAAAAAATTTTAGACTATCAGACTAGTATTAACAGATATTTATGCATTCATATCAAAAATATTTTCGGGTTACTTGTAATAACTTGAAATGGCTTTATCAAGGTTACCATTCTATCGTTTTCTAATGCCTTTGCACAAATTTAAATCTTTTTCAATAAAGTTTAAATAGAATAAAAGAGATTGCTCGATTTTAAATTTTTAAAAAAATTTATTTTTTCAAAAATGATAAACTTGTAATTTTTCGTAGTCTGGAGACCTTTTACTTTCAACGGCTGTATCTCTGCAACTATTGCTCCGATTTTGTCAAAATAACAAAAAAATAAAAGATTGAGACTTTATCTTTCCTCTGAAACCAAATGTGAGACAATCGGGCTGGTACTTACAGAGATATATGCATTTATGCAAAGTTTTTTTTTCATTTTTATGAGAAACCCATTATTTAAGGTTTTTTGGAGACCCTCATTTTTAAATTGCTATAACTCGGTAAACAATGATCCGATTTTGACTCTATAAAAACTAGAAGGCATAAGTATATTAGCTTTATCATGACAGAAAAAAATTAAGACTATCGGACTAGTATTAACAGATATTTATGCATTCATATCAAAAATATTTTCGGGTTACTTGTAATAACTTGAAATGGCTATATCAAGGTTACCATTATATCGATTTCAAATGCCTTTGCACGAATTTAAATCTTTTTCAATAAAGTTTAAATAGAATAAAAGAGATTGCTCGATTTTAAATTTTTAAAAAAATTTATTTTTTCAAAAATGATAAACTTGTAATTTTTCGTAGTCTGGAGACCTTTTACTTTCAACGGCTGTATCTCTGCAACTATTGCTCCGATTTTGTCAAAATAACAAAAAAATAAAAGATTGAGACTTTATCTTTCCTCTGGAACCAAATGTGAGACAATCGGGCTGGTACTTACAGAGATATATCCATTTATGCAAAGTTTTTTTTTTTCATTTTTATGAGAAACCCATTATTTAAGGTTTTTTGGAGACCCTAATTTTTAAATTGCTATAACTCGGTAAATAATGATCCGATTTTGACTGTATAAAAACTAGAAGGCATAAGTATATTAGCTTTATCATGACAGAAAAAAATTAAGACTATCGGACTAGTATTAACAGATATTTATGCATTCATGTCAAAAATATTTTCGGGTTACTTGTAATAACTTGAAATGGCTATATCAAGGTTACCATTATTTCGATTTCAAATGCCTTTGCACTAATTTAAATCTTTTTCAATAAAGTTTAAATAGAATAAAAGAGATTGCTCGATTTTAAATTTTTAAAAAAATTTATTTTTTCAAAAATGATAAACTTGTAATTTTTCGTAGTCTGGAGACCTTTTACTTTCAACGGCTGTATCTCTGCAACTATTGCTCCGATTTTGTCAAAATAACAAAAAAATAAAGGATTGAGACTTTATCTTTCCTCTGGAACCAAATGTGAGACAATCGGGCTGGTACTTACAGATATATATGCATTTATGCAAAGTTTTTTTTTTCATTTTTATGAGAAACCCATTATTTAAGGTTTTTTGGAGACCCTCATTTTTAAATTGCTATAACTCGGTAAATAATGATGCGATTTTGACTCTATAAAAACTAGAAGGCATAAGTATATTAGCTTTATCATGACAGAAAAAAATTAAGACTATCGGACTAGTATTAACAGATATTTATGCATTCATATCAAAAATATTTTCGGGTTACTTGTAATAACTTGAAATGGCTATATCAAGGTTACCATTATATCGATTTCAAATGCCTTTGCACGAATTTAAATCTTTTTCAATAAAGTTTAAATAGAATAAAAGAGATTGCTCGATTTTAAATTTTTAAAAAAATTTATTTTTTCAAAAATGATAAACTTGTAATTTTTCGTAGTCTGGAGACCTTTTACTTTCAACGGCTGTATCTCTGCAACTATTGCTCCGATTTTGTCAAAATAACAAAAAAATAAAAGATTGAGACTTTATCTTTCCTCTGGAACCAAATGTGAGACAATCGGGCTGGTACTTACAGAGATATATGCATTTATGCAAAGTTTTTTTTTTTCATTTTTATGAGAAACCCATTATTCAAGGTTTTTTGGAGACCCTAATTTTTAAATTGCTATAACTCGGTAAATAATGATTCGATTTTGACTCTATAAAAACTAGAAGGCATAAGTATATTAGCTTTATCATGACAGAAAAAAATTAAGACTATCGGACTAGTATTAACAGATATTTATGCATTCATATCAAAAATATTTTCGGGTTACTTGTAATAACTTGAAATGGCTATATCAAGGTTACCATTATATCGATTTCAAATGCCTTTGCACGAATTTAAATCTTTTTCAATAAAGTTTAAATAGAATAAAAGAGATTGCTCGATTTTAAATTTTTAAAAAAATTTATTTTTTCAAAAATGATAAACTTGTAATTTTTCGTAGTCTGGAGACCTTTTACTTTCAACGGCTGTATCTCTGCAACTATTGCTCCGATTTTGTCAAAATAACAAAAAAATAAAAGATTGAGACTTTATCTTTCCTCTGGAACCAAATGTGAGACAATCGGGCTGGTACTTACAGAGATATATGCATTTATGCAAAGTTTTTTTTTCATTTTTATGAGAAACCCATTATTTAAGGTTTTTTGGAGACCCTAATTTTTAAATTGCTATAACTCGGTAAATAATGATGCGATTTTGACTCTATAAAAACTAGAATGCATAAGTATATTAGCTTTATCATGACAGAAAAAATTTAAGACTATCAGACTAGTATTAACAGATATTTATGCATTCATATCAAAAATATTTTCGGGTTACTTGTAATAACTTGAAATGGCTATATCAAGGTTACCATTATTTCGATTTCAAATGCCTTCGCACGAATTTAAATCTTTTTCAATAAAGTTTAAATAGAATAAAAGAGATTGCTCGATTTTAAATTTTTAAAAAAATTTATTTTTTCAAAAATGATAAACTTGTAATTTTTCGTAGTCTGGAGACCTTTTACTTTCAACGGCTGTATCTCTGCAACTATTGCTCCGATTTTGTCAAAATAACAAAAAAATAAAAGACTGAGACTTTATCTTTCCTCTGGAACCAAATGTGAGACAATCGGGCTGGTACTTACAGAGATATATGCATTTATGCAAAGTTTTTTTTCATTTTTATGAGAAACCCATTATTTAAGGTTTTTTGGAGACCCTAATTTTTAAATTGCTATAACTCGGTAAATAATGATGCGATTTTGACTCTATAAAAATTAGAATGCATAAGTATATTAGCTTTATCATGACAGAAAAAATTTAAGACTATCAGACTAGTATTAACAGATATTTATGCATTCATATCAAAAATATTTTCGGGTTACTTGTAATAACTTGAAATGTCTATATCAAGGTTACCATTATTTCGATTTCAAATGCCTTCGCACGAATTTAAATCTTTTTCAATAAAGTTTAAATAGAATAAAAGAGATTGCTCGATTTTAAATTTTTAAAAAAATTTATTTTTTCAAAAATGATAAACTTGTAATTTTTCGTAGTCTGGAGACCTTTTACTTTCAACGGCTGTATCTCTGCAACTATTGCTCCGATTTTGTCAAAATAACAAAAAAATAAAAGATTGAGACTTTATCTTTCCTCTGGAACCAAATGTGAGACAATCGGGCTGGTACTTACAGAGATATATGCATTTATGCAAAGTTTTTTTTTTCATTTTTATGAGAAACCCATTATTTAAGGTTTTTTGGAGACCCTAATTTTTAAATTGCTATAACTCGGTAAATAATGATCCGATTTTGACTCTATAAAAACTAGAAGGCATAAGTATATTAGCTTTATCATGACAGAAAAAAATTAAGACTATCGGACTAGTATTAACAGATATTTATGCATTCATGTCAAAAATATTTTCGGGTTACTTGTAATAACTTGAAATGGCTATATCAAGGTTACCATTATTTCGATTTCAAATGCCTTTGCACGAATTTAAATCTTTTTCAATAAAGTTTAAATAGAATAAAAGAGATTGCTCGATTTTAAATTTTTAAAAAAATTTATTTTTTCAAAAATGATAAACTTGTAATTTTTCGTAGTCTGGAGACCTTTTACTTTCAACGGCTGTATCTCTGCAACTATTGCTCCGATTTTGTCAAAATAACAAAAAAATAAAAGATTGAGACTTTATCTTTCCTCTGGAACCAAATGTGAGACACTCGGGCTGGTACTTACAGAGATATATGCATTTATGCAAAGTTTTTTTTTTCATTTTTATGAGAAACCCATTATTTAAGGTTTTTTGGAGACCCTCATTTTTAAATTGCTATAACTCGGTAAATAATGATGCGATTTTGACTCTATAAAAACTAGAAGGCATAAGTATATTAGCTTTATCATGACAGAAAAAAATTAAGACTATCGGACTAGTATTAACAGATATTTATGCATTCATGTCAAAAATATTTTCGGGTTACTTGTAATAACTTGAAATGGCTATATCAAGGTTACCATTATTTCGATTTCAAATGCCTTTGCACGAATTTAAATCTTTTTCAATAAAGTTTAAATAGAATAAAAGAGATTGCTCGATTTTAAATTTTTAAAAAAATTTATTTTTTCAAAAATGATAAACTTGTAATTTTTCGTAGTCTGGAGACCTTTTACTTTCAACGGCTGTATCTGTGCAACTATTGCTCCGATTTTGTCAAAATAACAAAAAAATAAAAGATTGAGACTTTATCTTTCCTCTGGAACCAAATGTGAGACAATCGGGCTGGTACTTACAGAGATATATGCATTTATGCAAAGTTTTTTTTTTCATTTTTATGAGAAACCCATTATTTAAGGTTTTTTGGAGACCCTCATTTTTAAATTGCTATAACTCGGTAAATAATGATGCGATTTTGACTCTATAAAAACTAGAAGGCATAAGTATATTAGCTTTATCATGACAGAAAAAAATTAAGACTATCGGACTAGTATTAACAGATATTTATGCATTCATATCAAAAATATTTTCGGGTTACTTGTAATAACTTGAAATGGCTATATCAAGGTTACCATTATATCGATTTCAAATGCCTTTGCACGAATTTAAATCTTTTTCAATAAAGTTTAAATAGAATAAAAGAGATTGCTCGATTTTAAATTTTTAAAAAAATTTATTTTTTCAAAAATGATAAACTTGTAATTTTTCGTAGTCTGGAGACCTTTTACTTTCAACGGCTGTATCTCTGCAACTATTGCTCCGATTTTGTCAAAATAACAAAAAAATAAAAGATTGAGACTTTATCTTTCCTCTGGAACCAAATGTGAGACAATCGGGCTGGTACTTACAGAGATATATGCATTTATGCAAAGTTTTTTTTTCATTTTTATGAGAAACCCATTATTTAAGGTTTTTTGGAGACCCTAATTTTTAAATTGCTATAACTCGGTAAATAATGATCCGATTTTGACTCTATAAAAACTAGAAGGCATAAGTATATTAGCTTTATCATGACAGAAAAAAATGAAGACTATCGGACTAGTATTAACAGATATTTATGCATTCATATCAAAAATATTTTCGGGTTACTTGTAATAACTTGAAATGGCTATATCAAGGTTACCATTATATCGATTTCAAATGCCTTTGCACGAATTTAAATCTTTTTCAATAAAGTTTAAATAGAATAAAAGAGATTGCTCGATTTTAAATTTTTAAAAAAATTTATTTTTTCAAAAATGATAAACTTGTAATTTTTCGTAGTCTGGAGACCTTTTACTTTCAACGGCTGTATCTCTGCAACTATTGCTCCGATTTTGTCAAAATAACAAAAAAATAAAAGATTGAGACTTTATCTTTCCTCTGGAACCAAATGTGAGACAATCGGGCTGGTACTTACAGAGATATATGCATTTATGCAAAGTTTTTTTTTCATTTTTATGAGAAACCCATTATTTAAGGTTTTTTGGAGACCCTCATTTTTAAATTGCTATAACTCGGTAAATAATGATGCGATTTTGACTCTATAAAAACTAGAATGCATTAGTATATTAGCTTTATCATGACAGAAAAAATTTTAGACTATCAGACTAGTATTAACAGATATTTATGCATTCATATCAAAAATATTTTCGGGATACTTGTAATAACTTGAAATGGCTATATCAAGGTTACCATTCTATCGTTTTCTAATGCCTTTGCACAAATTTAAATCTTTTTCAATAAAGTTTAAATAGAATAAAAGAGATTGCTCGATTTTAAATTTTTAAAAAAAAAATATTTTTTCAAAAATGATAAACTTGTAATTTTTCGTAGTCTGGAGACCTTTTACTTTCAACGGCTGTATCTCTGCAACTATTGCTCCGATTTTGTCAAAATAACAAAAAAATAAAAGATTGAGACTTTATCTTTCCTCTGGAACCAAATGTGAGACAATCGGGCTGGTACTTACAGAGATATATGCATTTATGCAAAGTTTTTTTTTCATTTTTATGAGAAACCCATTATTTAAGGTTTTTTGGAGACCCTCATTTTTAAATTGCTATAACTCGGTAAATAATGATCCGATTTTGACTCTATAAAAACTAGAAGGCATAAGTATATTAGCTTTATCATGACAGAAAAAAATTAAGACTATCGGACTAGTATTAACAGATATTTATGCATTCATATCAAAAATATTTTCGGGTTACTTGTAATAACTTGAAATGGCTATATCAAGGTTACCATTATATCGATTTCAAATGCCTTTGCACGAATTTAAATCTTTTTCAATAAAGTTTAAATAGAATAAAAGAGATTGCTCGATTTTAAATTTTTAAAAAAAATTATTTTTTCAAAAATGATAAACTTGTAATTTTTCGTAGTCTGGAGACCTTTTACTTTCAACGGCTGTATCTCTGCAACTATTGCTCCGATTTTGTCAAAATAACAAAAAAATAAAAGACTGAGACTTTATCTTTCCTCTGGAACCAAATGTGAGACAATCGGGCTGTTACTTACAGAGATATATGCATTTATGCAAAGTTTTTTTTCATTTTTATGAGAAACCCGTTATTTAAGGTTTTTTGGAGACCCTAATTTTTAAATTGCTATAACTCGGTAAATAATGATGCGATTTTGACTCTATAAAAACTAGAATGCATAAGTATATTAGCTTTATCATGACAGAAAAAATTTAAGACTATCAGACTAGTATTAACAGATATTTATGCATTCATATCAAAAATATTTTCGGGTTACTTGTAATAACTTGAAATGGCTATATCAAGGTTACCATTATTTCGATTTCAAATGCCTTCGCACGAATTTATATCTTTTTCAATAAAGTTTAAATAGAATAAAAGAGATTGCTCGATTTTAAATTTTTAAAAAAATTTATTTTTTCAAAAATGATAAACTTGTAATTTTTCGTAGTCTGGAGACCTTTTACTTTCAACGGCTGTATCTCTGCAACTATTGCTCCGATTTTGTCAAAATAACAAAAAAATAAAAGATTGAGACTTTATCTTTCCTCTGAAACCAAATGTGAGACAATCGGGCTGGTACTTACAGAGATATATGCATTTATGCAAAGTTATTTTTTCATTTTTATGAGAAACCCATTATTTAAGGTTTTTTGGAAACCCTAATTTTTAAATTGCTATAACTCGGTAAATAATGATCCGATTTTGACTCTATAAAAACTAGAAGGCATAAGTATATTAGCTTTATCATGACAGAAAAAAATTAAGACTATCGGACTAGTATTAACAGATATTTATGCATTCATGTCAAAAATATTTTCGGGTTACTTGTAATAACTTGAAATGGCTATATCAATGTTACCATTATTTCGATTTCAAATGCCTTTGCACGAATTTAAATCTTTTTCAATAAAGCTTAAATAGAATAAAAGAGATTGCTCGATTTTAAATTTTTAAAAAAAATTATTTTTTCAAAAATGATAAACTTGTAATTTTTCGTAGTCTGGAGACCTTTTACTTTCAACGGCTGTATCTCTGCAACTATTGCTCCGATTTTGTCAAAATAACAAAAAAATAAAAGATTGAGACTTTATCTTTCCTCTGGAACCAAATGTGAGACAATCGGGCTGGTACTTACAGAGATATATGCATTTATGCAAAGTTTTTTTTTCATTTTTATGAGAAACCCATTATTTAAGGTTTTTCGGAGACCCTCATTTTTAAATTGCTATAACTCGGTAAATAATGATGCGATTTTGACTCTATAAAAACTAGAAGGCATAAGTATATTAGCTTTATCATGACAGAAAAAAATTAAGACTATCGGACTAGTATTAACAGATATTTATGCATTCATATCAAAAATATTTTCGGGTTACTTGTAATAACTTGAAATGGCTATATCAAGGTTACCATTATATCGATTTCAAATGCCTTTGCACGAATTTAAATCTTTTTCAATAAAGTTTAAATAGAATAAAAGAGATTGCTCGATTTTAAATTTTTAAAAAAATTTATTTTTTCAAAAATGATAAACTTGTAATTTTTCGTAGTCTGGAGACCTTTTACTTTCAACGGCTGTATCTCTGCAACTATTGCTCCGATTTTGTCAAAATAACAAAAAAATAAAAGATTGAGACTTTATCTTTCCTCTGGAACCAAATGTGAGACAATCGGGCTGGTACTTACAGAGATATATGCATTTATGCAAAGTTTTTTTTTTCATTTTTATGAGAAACCCATTATTTAAGGTTTTTTGGAGACCCTAATTTTTAAATTGCTATAACTCGGTAAATAATGATGCGATTTTGACTCTATAAAAACTAGAATGCATAAGTATATTAGCTTTATCATGACAGAAAAAATTTAAGACTATCAGACTAGTATTAACAGATATTTATGCATTCATATCAAAAATATTTTCGGGTTACTTGTAATAACTTGAAATGGCTATATCAAGGTTACCATTATTTCGATTTCAAATGCCTTCGCACGAATTTAAATCTTTTTCAATAAAGTTTAAATAGAATAAAAGAGATTTCTCGATTTTAAATTTTTAAAAAAATTTATTTTTTCAAAAATGATAAACTTGAAATTTTTCGTAGTCTGGAGACCTTTTACTTTCAACGGCTGTATCTCTGCAACTATTGCTCCGATTTTGTCAAAATAACAAAAAAATAAAAGATTGAGACTTTATCTTTCCTCTGGAACCAAATGTGAGACAATCGGGCTGGTACTTACAGAGATATATGCATTTATGCAAAGTTTTTTTTTTCATTTTTATGAGAAACCCATTATTTAAGGTTTTTTGGAGACCCTAATTTTTAAATTGCTATAACTCGGTAAATAATGATCCGATTTTGACTCTATAAAAACTAGAAGGCATAAGTATATTAGCTTTATCATGACAGAAAAAAATTAAGACTATCGGACTAGTATTAACAGATATTTATGCATTCATGTCAAAAATATTTTCGGGTTACTTGTAATAACTTGAAATGGCTATATCAAGGTTACCATTATTTCGATTTCAAATGCATTTGCACGAATTTAAATCTTTTTCAATAAAGTTTAAATAGAATAAAAGAGATTGCTCGATTTTAAATTTTTAAAAAAATTTATTTTTTCAAAAATGATAAACTTGTAATTTTTCGTAGTCAGGAGACCTTTTACTTTCAACGGCTGTATCTCTGCAACTATTGCTCCGATTTTGTCAAAATAACAAAAAAATAAAAGATTGAGACTTTATCTTTCCTCTGGAACCAAATGTGAGACAATCGGGCTGGTACTTACAGAGATATATGCATTTATGCAAAGTTTTTTTTCATTTTTATGAGAAACCCATTATTTAAGGTTTTTTGGAGACCCTCATTTTTAAATTGCTATAACTCGGTAAATAATGATGCGATTTTGACTCTATAAAAACTAGAATGCATAAGTATATTAGCTTTATCATGACAGAAAAAATTTTAGACTATCAGACTAGTATTAACAGATATTTATGCATTCATATCAAAAATATTTTCGGGTTACTTGTAATAACTTGAAATGGCTTTATCAAGGTTACCATTCTATCGTTTTCTAATGCCTTTGCACAAATTTAAATCTTTTTCAATAAAGTTTAAATAGAATAAAAGAGATTGCTCGATTTTAAATTTTTAAAAAAATTTATTTTTTCAAAAATGATAAACTTGTAATTTTTCGTAGTCTGGAGACCTTTTACTTTCAACGGCTGTATCTCTGCAACTATTGCTCCGATTTTGTCAAAATAACAAAAAAATAAAAGATTGAGACTTTATCTTTCCTCTGAAACCAAATGTGAGACAATCGGGCTGGTACTTACAGAGATATATGCATTTATGCAAAGTTTTTTTTTCATTTTTATGAGAAACCCATTATTTAAGGTTTTTTGGAGACCCTCATTTTTAAATTGCTATAACTCGGTAAACAATGATCCGATTTTGACTCTATAAAAACTAGAAGGCATAAGTATATTAGCTTTATCATGACAGAAAAAAATTAAGACTATCGGACTAGTATTAACAGATATTTATGCATTCATATCAAAAATATTTTCGGGTTACTTGTAATAACTTGAAATGGCTATATCAAGGTTACCATTATATCGATTTCAAATGCCTTTGCACGAATTTAAATCTTTTTCAATAAAGTTTAAATAGAATAAAAGAGATTGCTCGATTTTAAATTTTTAAAAAAATTTATTTTTTCAAAAATGATAAACTTGTAATTTTTCGTAGTCTGGAGACCTTTTACTTTCAACGGCTGTATCTCTGCAACTATTGCTCCGATTTTGTCAAAATAACAAAAAAATAAAAGATTGAGACTTTATCTTTCCTCTGGAACCAAATGTGAGACAATCGGGCTGGTACTTACAGAGATATATCCATTTATGCAAAGTTTTTTTTTTTCATTTTTATGAGAAACCCATTATTTAAGGTTTTTTGGAGACCCTAATTTTTAAATTGCTATAACTCGGTAAATAATGATCCGATTTTGACTGTATAAAAACTAGAAGGCATAAGTATATTAGCTTTATCATGACAGAAAAAAATTAAGACTATCGGACTAGTATTAACAGATATTTATGCATTCATGTCAAAAATATTTTCGGGTTACTTGTAATAACTTGAAATGGCTATATCAAGGTTACCATTATTTCGATTTCAAATGCCTTTGCACTAATTTAAATCTTTTTCAATAAAGTTTAAATAGAATAAAAGAGATTGCTCGATTTTAAATTTTTAAAAAAATTTATTTTTTCAAAAATGATAAACTTGTAATTTTTCGTAGTCTGGAGACCTTTTACTTTCAACGGCTGTATCTCTGCAACTATTGCTCCGATTTTGTCAAAATAACAAAAAAATAAAGGATTGAGACTTTATCTTTCCTCTGGAACCAAATGTGAGACAATCGGGCTGGTACTTACAGATATATATGCATTTATGCAAAGTTTTTTTTTTCATTTTTATGAGAAACCCATTATTTAAGGTTTTTTGGAGACCCTCATTTTTAAATTGCTATAACTCGGTAAATAATGATGCGATTTTGACTCTATAAAAACTAGAAGGCATAAGTATATTAGCTTTATCATGACAGAAAAAAATTAAGACTATCGGACTAGTATTAACAGATATTTATGCATTCATATCAAAAATATTTTCGGGTTACTTGTAATAACTTGAAATGGCTATATCAAGGTTACCATTATATCGATTTCAAATGCCTTTGCACGAATTTAAATCTTTTTCAATAAAGTTTAAATAGAATAAAAGAGATTGCTCGATTTTAAATTTTTAAAAAAATTTATTTTTTCAAAAATGATAAACTTGTAATTTTTCGTAGTCTGGAGACCTTTTACTTTCAACGGCTGTATCTCTGCAACTATTGCTCCGATTTTGTCAAAATAACAAAAAAATAAAAGATTGAGACTTTATCTTTCCTCTGGAACCAAATGTGAGACAATCGGGCTGGTACTTACAGAGATATATGCATTTATGCAAAGTTTTTTTTTTTCATTTTTATGAGAAACCCATTATTCAAGGTTTTTTGGAGACCCTAATTTTTAAATTGCTATAACTCGGTAAATAATGATTCGATTTTGACTCTATAAAAACTAGAAGGCATAAGTATATTAGCTTTATCATGACAGAAAAAAATTAAGACTATCGGACTAGTATTAACAGATATTTATGCATTCATATCAAAAATATTTTCGGGTTACTTGTAATAACTTGAAATGGCTATATCAAGGTTACCATTATATCGATTTCAAATGCCTTTGCACGAATTTAAATCTTTTTCAATAAAGTTTAAATAGAATAAAAGAGATTGCTCGATTTTAAATTTTTAAAAAAATTTATTTTTTCAAAAATGATAAACTTGTAATTTTTCGTAGTCTGGAGACCTTTTACTTTCAACGGCTGTATCTCTGCAACTATTGCTCCGATTTTGTCAAAATAACAAAAAAATAAAAGATTGAGACTTTATCTTTCCTCTGGAACCAAATGTGAGACAATCGGGCTGGTACTTACAGAGATATATGCATTTATGCAAAGTTTTTTTTTCATTTTTATGAGAAACCCATTATTTAAGGTTTTTTGGAGACCCTAATTTTTAAATTGCTATAACTCGGTAAATAATGATGCGATTTTGACTCTATAAAAACTAGAATGCATAAGTATATTAGCTTTATCATGACAGAAAAAATTTAAGACTATCAGACTAGTATTAACAGATATTTATGCATTCATATCAAAAATATTTTCGGGTTACTTGTAATAACTTGAAATGGCTATATCAAGGTTACCATTATTTCGATTTCAAATGCCTTCGCACGAATTTAAATCTTTTTCAATAAAGTTTAAATAGAATAAAAGAGATTGCTCGATTTTAAATTTTTAAAAAAATTTATTTTTTCAAAAATGATAAACTTGTAATTTTTCGTAGTCTGGAGACCTTTTACTTTCAACGGCTGTATCTCTGCAACTATTGCTCCGATTTTGTCAAAATAACAAAAAAATAAAAGACTGAGACTTTATCTTTCCTCTGGAACCAAATGTGAGACAATCGGGCTGGTACTTACAGAGATATATGCATTTATGCAAAGTTTTTTTTTTCATTTTTATGAGAAACCCATTATTTAAGGTTTTTTGGAGACCCTAATTTTTAAATTGCTATAACTCGGTAAATAATGATCCGATTTTGACTCTATAAAAACTAGAAGGCATAAGTATATTAGCTTTATCATGACAGAAAAAAATTAAGACTATCGGACTAGTATTAACAGATATTTATGCATTCATGTCAAAAATATTTTCGGGTTACTTGTAATAACTTGAAATGGCCATATCAAGGTTACCATTATTTCGATTTCAAATGCCTTTGCACGAATTTAAATCTTTTTCAATAAAGTTTAAATAGAATAAAAGAGATTGCTCGATTTTAAATTTTTAAAAAAATGTATTTTTTCAAAAATGATAAACTTGTAATTTTTCGTAGTCTGGAGACCTTTTACTTTCAACGGCTGTATCTCTGCAACTATTGCTCCGATTTTGTCAAAATAACAAAAAAATAAAAGATTGAGACTTTATCTTTCCTCTGGAACCAAATGTGAGACAATCGGGCTGGTACTTACAGAGATATATGCATTTATGCAAAGTTTTTTTTTCATTTTTATGAGAAACCCATTATTTAAGGTTTTTTGCAGACCCTAATTTTTAAATTGCTATAACTCGGTAAATAATGATGCGATTTTGACTCTATAAAAACTAGAATGCATAAGTATATTAGCTTTATCATGACAGAAAAAATTTAAGACTATCAGACTAGTATTAACAGATATTTATGCATTCATATCAAAAATATTTTCGGGTTACTTGTAATAACTTGAAATGGCTATATCAAGGTTACCATTATTTCGATTTCAAATGCCTTCGCACGAATTTAAATCTTTTTCAATAAAGTTTAAATAGAATAAAAGAGATTGCTCGATTTTAAATTTTTAAAAAAATTTATTTTTTCAAAAATGATAAACTTGTAATTTTTCGTAGTCTGGAGACCTTTTACTTTCAACGGCTGTATCTCTGCAACTATTGCTCCGATTTTGTCAAAATAACAAAAAAATAAAAGATTGAGACTTTATCTTTCCTCTGGAACCAAATGTGAGACAATCGGGTTGGTACTTACAGAGATATATGCATTTATGCAAAGTTTTTTTTTTTCATTTTTATAAGAAACCCATTATTTAAGGTTTTTTGGAGACCCTCATTTTTAAATTGCTATAACTCGGTAAATAATGATGCGATTTTGACTCTATAAAAACTAGAATGCATAAGTATATTAGCTTTATCATGACAGAAAAAATTTTAGACTATCAGACTAGTATATAAAAATATTTTCGGGTTACTTGTAATAACTTGAAATGGCTATATCAAGGTTACCATTCTATCGTTTTCTAATGCCTTCGCACAAATTTAAATCTTTTTCAATAAAGTTTAAATAGAATAAAAGAGATTGCTCGATTTTAAATTTTTAAAAAAATTTATTTTTTCAAAAATGATAAACTTGTAATTTTTCGTAGTCTGGAGACCTTTTACTTTCAACGGCTGTATCTCTGCAACTATTGCTCCGATTTTGTCAAAATAACAAAAAAATAAAAGATTGAGACTTTATCTTTCCTCTGAAACCAAATGTGAGACAATCGGGCTGGTACTTACAGAGATATATGCATTTATGAAAAGTTTTTTTTTTTTCATTTTTATGAGAAACCCATTATTTAAGGTTTTTTGGAGACCCTCATTTTTAAATTGCTATAACTCGGTAAATAATGATCCGATTTTGACTCTATAAAAACTAGAAGGCATAAGTATATTAGCTTTATCATGACAGAAAAAAATTAAGACTATCGGACTAGTATTAACAGATATTTATGCATTCATATCAAAAATATTTTCGGGTTACTTGTAATAACTTGAAATGGCTATATCAAGGTTACCATTATATCGATTTCAAATGCCTTTGCACGAATTTAAATCTTTTTCAATAAAGTTTAAATAGAATAAAAGAGATTGCTCGATTTTAAATTTTAAAAAAAATTTATTTTTTCAAAAATGATAAACTTGTAATTTTTCGTAGTCTGGAGACCTTTTACTTTCAACGGCTGTATCTCTGCAACTATTGCTCCGATTTTATCAAAATAACAAAAAAATAAAAGATTGAGACTTTATCTTTCCTCTGGAACCAAATGTGAGACAATCGGGCTGGTACTTACAGAGATATATGCATTTATGCAAAGTTTTTTTTTCATTTTTATGAGAAACCCATTATTTAAGGTTTTTTGGAGACCCTAATTTTTAAATAGCTATAACTCGGTAAATAATGATGCGATTTTGACTCTATAAAAACTAGAATGCATAAATATATTAGCTTTATCATGACAGAAAAAATTTAAGACTATCAGACTAGTATTAACAGATATTTATGCATTCATATCAAAAATATTTTCGGGTTACTTGTAATAACTTGAAATGGCTATATCAAGGTTACCATTATTTCGATTTCAAATGCCTTCGCACGAATTTAAATCTTTTTCAATAAAGTTTAAATAGAATAAAAGAGATTGCTCGATTTTAAATTTTTAAAAAAATTTATTTTTTCAAAAATGATAAACTTGTAATTTTTCGTAGTCTGGAGACCTTTTACTTTCAACGGCTGTATCTCTGCAACTATTGCTCCGATTTTGTCAAAATAACAAAAAAATAAAAGATTGAGACTTTATCTTTCCTCTGGAACCAAATGTGAGACAATCGGGCTGGTACTTACAGAGATATATGCATTTATGCAAAGTTTTTTTTTCATTTTTATGAGAAACCCATTATTTAAGGTTTTTTGGAGACCCTAATTTTTAAATTGCTATAACTCGGTAAATAATGATCCGATTTTGACTCTATAAAAACTAGAAGGCATAAGTATATTAGCTTTATCATGACAGAAAAAAATTAAGACTATCGGACTAGTATTAACAGATATTTATGCATTCATGTCAAAAATATTTTCGGGTTACTTGTAATAACTTGAAATGGCTATATCAAGGTTACCATTATTTCGATTTCAAATGCCTTTGCACGAATTTAAATCTTTTTCAATAAAGTTTAAATAGAATAAAAGAGATTGCTCGATTTTAAATTTTTAAAAAAATTTATTTTTTCAAAAATGATAAACTTGTAATTTTTCGTAGTCTGGAGACCTTTTACTTTCAACGGCTGTATCTCTGCAACTATTGCTCCGATTTTGTCAAAATAACAAAAAAATAAAAGATTGAGACTTTATCTTTCCTCTGGAACCAAATGTGAGACAATCGGGCTGGTACTTACAGAGATATATGCATTTATGCAAAGTTTTTTTTTCATTTTTATGAGAAACCCATTATTTAAGGTTTTTTGGAGACCCTCATTTTTAAATTGCTATAACTCGGTAAATAATGATGCGATTTTGACTCTATAAAAACTAGAAGGCATAAGTATATTAGCTTTATCATGACAGAAAAAAATTAAGACTATCGGACTAGTATTAACAGATATTTATGCATTCATATCAAAAATATTTTCGGGTTACTTGTAATAACTTGAAATGGCTATATCAAGGTTACCATTATATCGATTTCAAATGCCTTTGCACGAATTTAAATCTTTTTCAATAAAGTTTAAATAGAATAAAAGAGATTGCTCGATTTTAAATTTTTAAAAAAATTTATTTTTTCAAAAATGATAAACTTGTAATTTTTCGTAGTCTGGAGACCTTTTACTTTCAACGGCTGTATCTCTGCAACTATTGCTCCGATTTTGTCAAAATAACAAAAAAATAAAAGATTGAGACTTTATCTTTCCTCTGGAACCAAATGTGAGACAATCGGGCTGGTACTTACAGAGATATATGCATTTATGCAAAGTTTTTTTTTCATTTTTATGAGAAACCCATTATTTAAGGTTTTTTGGAGACCCTAATTTTTAAATTGCTATAACTCGGTAAATAATGATCCGATTTTGACTCTATAAAAACTAGAAGGCATAAGTATATTAGCTTTATCATGACAGAAAAAAATTAAGACTATCGGACTAGTATTAACAGATATTTATGCATTCATATCAAAAATATTTTCGGGTTACTTGTAATAACTTGAAATGGCTATATTGTAGCATAAAACGTGGATACTGGATTGGCGGATGATAGGGTGAAGCATTACAAAAGGGCACACGTTTTCACCAGCCTTATTGCTCGTCAGAGGGGGAGGTTCTAAACTTTCGCTGCCTCTTTGCCAATAAGCCACAACAAATAAATTTATTTTTATTAGTGTGCATTGAGAGTTAAGAGAAATAAACAAAATGAAAAGAAAAACAAACAGGGAAAATGAAAATAAACTAATGAAAAAAAAACTTGTCTACTAAAAGATTTTCCTTAAAGCTGCAAAAATTGAGTTATGACCAGATGGAATTGCCATAACTATTTTGCCCTCCCAGCCTTGATTATTATTATTGCTGAAAACCTAAAAAAAATCTATATAATAATCCCACAAATCTACACCTAAAAATAAATTTCTTTCCAAACCGGGAACAATAAAAATTGTTATCATTTTTTCAACACCCTTAAAACCAATTAAACCCATTATACTCTGACTTCTACCATCTGCTGTCTTGACCGATGATTTCAGCTTCCGGTATGGCATACAAGAAACCAAAAAATTTTGAGCCGCTTACGAGCCGATGCAGCTGATCGAAGCTCCAGTATCCAACAAACCTAAGAAGTTTTTACCAAAGAGAGTGACCTCAGCATATGGTCTCACGTCACAGGGCTTATCTAAGACAGAGCAAACAAACTTTTTCCTAAACGTAGAGTAGAGCGAGAAGAATCAGGGGTCTCATTAAAAATTCTATCACGAGCTTGGTTATATTCTTTTAATCGTATATGAAAGGGTTTAAATCTTTGGGGAGTATTTGAAAAATCAGGTAATTCATCAGAAACATCAGTTTTTGATGAATCAGAAGTACGTCCGGTATTATCAGTATTTCCAGTTAAATTTGTATTACTTCCAGTTTTACGTTTTAAAATGGAAATTACACATCGGTCTCTGTCGTTTTGTTCTTCAAGGGTTTGCGTGCACTTTTCTGTGCACTCGATCTCCCGTTTTTTGAAGAGCAAGTTATACAATCAGGTAAATAAGTATCGGGTTTACCGCAACCATAGCAAAATATGTTTCGCTTTTTAAAACAATGTTGGTAACTATGGCCAGCTTCACGGCAGTTCCAGCATGTTAAATTTATTGCTGCTATTTCATCTGTATCCGGAATAAAAGTATCCTGAATATCGGCTTCAAAATCCTGCTCAACTTCAGAAATTCTTTTCTGAGTTGGCTGAGATTTTGAAAAACTAAAACTGGACTTAGGCTTGTTATCAGCCGAGAACTGTTCACGACGACGCAAGACTTTACGTAAATGTTGAACCGAAGTAAATACAGTGTCTAAGTAACGTGATTTAATTTCTGGCAGCAAGTTACGACGCAAAGCCTGAACCAAATCATCGCCATGCAACGGAGCTTCCATACGATCCACGATATCCATGATCGCCTCATAAAAAGTGTCAAAGGGCTCATTGACTCTCTGCTTTCGGGCTCTAATTAATTCGCGATAATCCTCATCTGACCGAATATCCCTATATTGCTCCCGCAAAGCTTCACACAAATCCACCCACACAATAGGTGAGGCTCTTTTATGGTACCGCCAGTACCATTCACTAGCCTTATTTTCAAATAATAAATTTGCGTAGTCGCATAAAACAGCAAAATTACCCCGCAAAGATCTATTAGTCAAGGATTTAATGCGATAAATAAATTTATCAACAGGCATACAGTCTGGGCTGCCGGAATATCTCAGTTTCCAGTTAGATATTATGTTTATGACTCTGTCTGGACGGAAAATGTCATAAGAGGATGAATTATTAGAAGCAGAATTTTGATAACTTGAGACGGCACCATTAGCTTCATGTTGATCCCGAGAAGACGAAGTAGCATCACTAGCTGGCCTAAGACCCAATAATTCCCGGAATGCCTGCTGCTCTACGACAGGTAAAGTATGCATTTGTGGCGAAGTATGAGTCATGCTTGCCTGCATTGAAGGGGGTGGTAGTCTCAGGTCCACATTTTGTAAACTAGGTGGTGGTAACATCAAGTTTGCATTCTGATTTACAACAGATGGCTGACCTAGGTTAAGTCCTGCCAATCTGGAGTCCAAATTTATGTTTATCATATCAGAAATTTGATTACTTAAAGTAGCAACGAGCTGAGCCTGCTGGGCAGAAATAATTGTGGCTATCATGTCTCTTAAGGACTCATTTTGGTCAGAAGATGCACCGGCATTTGACACTTCCCGGTTTGAAGTATTCAAACCAGGATTAACCTGATTAGAAGCCGTTGCTCCCGCAGAATCTGATGTGGGATTTCCAACAAACGATTGGTTATGTGGATCTAAAGATTGTGGTTGATTTTGACTTCGATTCGCAGAACGAGTCTGGAGAGGGGTAGTTCCATGAGTTGGTGGATCATTTACAATACGCGTATTGCACAACGGACAAAAAGGTCTTGTCTTAAGACACTTAGAAAGACATGCTTTGTGAAAAATATGATCACAGCAAGTGCGAACCAACAAAGTCTTGGAGGTTATAGCCTCTGCACATGCTCTGCATATGGGGTATTTATCTGCAGGCGGAGCTGCCGCTGCTCCTTGAATTTCATCTTCCCCAGGCATGTTTAAAAAAAAAAAATTTAAATAAATAAAAAAAATATGTATTTAAGTGGGAAAGATTTAAGTCAAAAGGATTCAAACGAATAACCGAATATAACCAAAGAAAAAAATCAAACCGTAAAAAAAATAAAAAGCTTAAATTTTTTTGTAATTGCAACAAAAACGTCTATAAAAAAAATTTGTATCTAAAAGCTGAGAAAAACTATAATAACAGAACTATTTAAATAATCGATAAAAAAACTATTTAAATAATCGATAAATAAAATTAGGGTCTTTTGAAAGTTTTTTGTAAATGCTACGTATCTCTTTATAAGTGAAATAAAAGTAGGGTTTTATCTCACTCGGATAAGGAAATAAACAAAAAATGCAGTATACAAATTTATGTAGCTAAACACCCGGAAACTAAAAATATCCAAAGAATTGCCACATAAAATTATGAACATACACAAGATATGTTGCTAAAGCATTAATCGACAATGATCGAAGATAAAAATAAAGTATACGCAGGGGTATTTATGTTAAAATTCTAACATAAACAAAAAAAAAAAAATGTAAGACACAAGTCTGTGCTTGTTGTTAGACACACTTAATGAGTTGATGATTAGTGCCAAATGTATGATGAGTACAAATGGCTTAGAAATATTTTCTATCAAAACTATGCAAATACTAACCAGGTTTAAAATATCTTAGAAAAAATTTTTTTTTTTTAATTCTCGTTTTATTATGCTCGTTTTCTATAAAGAGCACTATTCTCAAAAAAAAAGATGAGTTTTTGTTTTATAACAAAAATGAGAATCAGAGTTCCATTTTGTATTCAAATTTTTATTTCGAAATCGTTATATAATGTTTGATGAGACAAACTAAAAAAAAAACTAAAAAAAATTAAATCACCGATAAGAAAAACATAAGTATCTTTCAGATACGTTTAAAAAAAAAAAATGTAAACCCCAAATGTTTTAATTCAACGATATTGAAATTTAAATTAAAAAAAAATAAATTTTAAATAAATTGAAATTAATTAGAACTTTAAGAAAACAAAAAAAAAATAAAAATTGTTTGTAACAAAACAAAATTAAAACAAATTTTAATAAGAAAAGATTTTACTTTTAAAATTAATTCCAATAGAATTCCTTTTTTTTTTAAAACTTAAAAAAAATCTTTTTGTTTTCTTTTTAGGAAAAACACTGAAATTTAATTTGGGTTAGATATTCCAAAAATGATTATTTTACAAAAGTTTTGATTTGAAAATATTCTTGAGATTTGGTTTACCAAAAAGAAAATTAAAAAAAAAAAAAATATAAAAAAAAAATAGTTTGCAAATACGAAAAATAATTTTAATAAAAATTTGCTTCAAAATTCAAAAATATTGAAAAGGGGAAAAAAATAAAAAAAATATCAAATCGACTCGATCAACCCGATTTGAAATTGCTGAAAATTAAAGAGGTTAAATTAAAAATGTAAAAATAAAATAAAAATTTGTTAAAAGAACTTGAAAGAAAAATTTGGTTTAAAACAAATAAAATTGAAAAAATGCTCTATCAATTCACTTAAAACTGTTTTGATTTATAACTAATGGATTGAAATCATTGCGGGACAAACTTCTAAGAAAAACTTTATAATAACAAGAATTAAGTACTATTGAAAAAGAAAATTATAGGAAAGATTTTATTGTCATGGCAAGGTTCCTTAAAATTGGATACCTATAATTCCAAAAACAATTTGTATAAATAAACTTGTTAGACTGTTCATTACCACGGTCAGACTTAGCTATGAAATCCAAGATCTGCATTCCAGAAAGTGACGATCAGGTTTCACAAATTTATCTTGACAGAATTTAGATTTGAATAACAGATTGTAATTGGTAGTAGATGACAAGCGTATAGCCTCAAATCATAACAAAATCCAGAAAACTTTCTGATATTCAGAAAATAAATAGAAAAAAACTAAAAGCAAAAAGTGGTGAAAAGTAAAAATATTTAAAAAAAATTAAAAAGAAAAATATTTAAAAGAAAAACAAAAAAAAAAAAAGAAAAACAAAAATGTTAGAAGAAATGGAGCCGAGCAAAATTTTAGAAATTGCTGAAGGCAAATTAAAAGATGATATGGAAAAAAAAATAAATTTTAAATGCTCGGGCCCCACGTTGGGAGCCAAAAATTTATATTGTAGCATATAACGTGGATACTGGGTTGGCAGATGGTAGGGTGAAGCATTACAAAAGGGCACACGTTTTCACCAGCCTTATTGCTCGTCAGAGGGGGAGGTTCTAAACTTTCGCTGCCTCTTTGCCAATTAGCCACAACAAATAAATTTATTTTTATTAGTGTGCATTGAAAGTTAAGAGAAATAAAGAAAATGGAAAGAAAAACAAACAGGGAAAATGAAAATAAAATAATGAAAAAAAAAACTTGTCTACTAAAAGATTTTCCTTAAAGCTGTAAAAATTGAGTTATGACCAGATGGAATTGCCATAACTATTTTGCCCTCCCAGCCTTGATTATTATTATTGCTGAAAACCTAAAAAAAATCTATATAATAATCCCACTTTGAACCACAACGATCTCCCAAAAAGTTTTTAAATCAAAACAGAATTATTTATATTTACTCAGAAATCATATTGATTTATTAAAAAGAAAAATTCATTTGAAAATAAAGATAAAAATAAAATTAAAAATTATAACAAAAACCGAATTTAATTTCATTAAATTTGAATTAGCACAATTCATTAAATAGAAAAAAATCAATTTTCGAAAAGAATTTAGAATTTGAAAATATTTTATAAATTCAATAAAAAAAACTATTTTAAAAATTTAACATGTTAAAGAAAAATTAATTAAATTAATATTTAATAAAAAAAATATTTTAATAATACATTTTATATGGGGACAAAAATAAAAGGTTCGTGTCTCATGGGTTAATTTCATATATTTCGGTCATTGACCCGAAGAAAAAACTCAGAATATTTTAATCGCGAAAATTTAGAGTACCAGCTCAAAATTTGATAAAACAATAAATGATATTTACTTGAAATTAAATAAACTTCATTTTAAAATAAAAATTCAGTTAAATTATTATTAATTTATGCGAAAAACTTAATTATTTAATTTTAATTTTCAAATTTTTAACTGGTCACTCTAATTTTTAATTTAAATAAATTTACAGAAAAAAATCAAACATATGTTCAAAAAAAATAAAAAAACCCGAAAAGAGAGTTTAAAAAAAAACTATATAAAAAAGATTGCAAAAATAATATAAACAAACTTACATTTATATATGATGCTCCCACGACGAAAGTACTTTCGAAGAGATCTGCATTTGTTGATGTTGTTGACTTTTACTCTTTCTTAAATTCTCTTTACCTTGCAATGTTCCTAAGAGAATGTTGCAGTTAAATGTTTAGCAACATTATTAACATTAAGAGAGTTTAGTTTAAAAATGGGTTATTAAAATTTTTGTCTTAATGTAGATAAATTATACCATGAAACACTTCACATATTCACTTGGGGCCAATTCGAATTAATGGAACAGGATATTCTTATTTAAAAGGGCATAATTAATACAATTAGAATTATTTAATTGAAATTATTAATTTTAACGATTAGTTCAAAGCGATTGCATCATTAAGAGAACCTTTATACACATTTATTCGAAGATCATTTATAGCATTGCCATGTAAACAACTACCAATGAGCAAATTCAGTTCAATATATGTATGTTTGAGCAAATGTGTATGGTTTGTTAAGCCTTAATGCAATTGCATTAAAAATTTTAAAAAAAGCAAAATAATTTTAAACAAGTGTTTAACACAACGCGACACAAATTAAAAAAAACTTATAAGAATATTTGTCCTTTAATTTGAACATTTAAAATAAAAAGAATTAATAAAAAAAATTGAATAGAAAATAATTCTAATAAAAATTAAGGAAAAAAAATATTTTTTTATAAAGTTTACACTATTCGATCATAATTCTGAACTTTAACAAAGGACGATTTAAGGAAAAATGAACTAATAAAATATTTAAATTCACAATTTTTTTAATTTCACACTTTATGTAGCAATTATTTTTTTTTTTGTAAGTTTTTAAACAATTATCAGGATTAAAACGGAATTATGCAATTCAAGAAAAAAACCCGTCGAGTAGTGTAACTTTTTTTTTTCCTCTTTTAGTCTTTGCAAAAATATTCAATGTTGTTGTTTTTTTTTATAATTCACTGACTCTAATTTTTTTGTCTACATAAAAGAAATCTTTGCAAAGATTTTAACTTGAAATTTGTTTGGAAATAATAATTTTTGAAGATGTTTATAAAGAAAATTCTACATCACTTTTAGGGACGTTTCAGATAGGGATTTTAGCACTTTTCTCTGGAATTTTTCATGAAGTTTTCAGCACTTTTTACACAAATTACACCGCACTTAATTACCGCCGAATTCCGTCGGACAAACATACACCGCACTTTTGAGAGAAGAACTAAATTGAAGATCAACCACAGCGATTATGGATGAGAAACCAAAAGCTTTTTTTTTTCCTCCCTCTATGCACCTCTTTGTTAAAATTTTGTTGGTTTTATATTGCAAAACAAGTGCCAAATCTGCATAAAAATATAAAAAAATGATATGTGATTTTGAAGAATTTTGCTTGGTTTTTATATAGAAATAGTTACCTTATGATTCGACACTTGGTAGAAAAAAAATAATAAAAATCCTAGCACCAAACCAGCAAATTAGAAGTTTTAATACTTCAATTGTTGGTTTTTGAATTATTGAAATATCCTTGCCAAATTTTAGACACAGGACAAAATTTCCGAATTTCAGTTTTGCACAGATTTGTTAAAATATCCTTTTAAGGCCCCTCTTTGCCTTGCCAAAAAAAAAATCCTTTCAACAAAAGGTTTCTGTTTTAAAAAAAATAAAAGTACAAACAAAATTGTTTGTTAGTGAAAAAAAATTTATTCCGAATAGGAAATATTGTTTTATTTAAAACAAAAAATAACTACTTACATTTTCAAATGAAAATTATTTAATTTATTTAAGGATTAAATCCTTCTTAATGACACCCTTAATTTTTTTAACAAATAAAAAGGATCACAAAAAAAAAACTTCCACTTAGAAAACTTTAAAAAAAACTTTCACTTTCAAAAAAAGAGATAACTTTTCTCTATGACGGCTTGGCAGAACTATGCCTGAGAATTTCAAAATTGTCCAAACGAAAGCTTGGTTTTATGTGCGTGATTTTGCAAAATTGACAAATTAACGCTTTTATTCCAAAAACTACAAAATTTATGTATATGAGTTAACACAAATAATATTTGCTAACTTATGAATACCCCTCTTATTACCATTTCCGCTGCATTTGCATTTTATTAATTAAACTTATTTTTGTTCATTTACCTGTGTCGCAATAAACGTAACATGAGTAGTTTGTTTTGTTGCGACACAAATTCGCAGACAAAATTATTAATAATTTAAAACATTACGAGTAAGCATTTTTGTATTTCTTTTATTTTTAAGTTTAGAATAAGAACCAATACTTTTGAAAAAAGAAGTCAGTCGTAGTCAAGTACTCGAAACTGACAAAATAAAACTTAATTATAAAACCCTTTAAAAGCGAATAGTTTTATTTTCGTTAATTGGCGCCCAACGTAAACGGAATGCGCAAATACCCTAAAGGAGAGTAACGCGCGAAAAAAAAAAAAAAAAACAATAAATACAAGCAAATTAATTTTTTTTTAGTGAACATTTTTAAGTAAAATAAAAGATTTTAATTGTTGAACATTTTTAAGTAAAATAAAAGATTTTAATTGTGTAATAAAAAAATTAATAATTAGTTAAAAACATTCTTTAAAAAAAAAAAAAAAGAAAATACAAGTAGAAATAAAATTAAAAATACCAAAGCAAATAAAATATTTTCTTTCATAAATCAGTGAAAAATATTTTTTAAAAAAAAGACAAATTAAGTAATAAAAAATTAATAATTAGTAAAAAAACATTCTTTTAAAAAAAAAGAAAATACAAGTAGAAAATAAAATTAAAAATATCAAAGCAAATAAAATTTTTTCTTTCATAAATCAGTGAAAATTTTTTTTAAAAGAAACATTAAGTGGAAAAAAATCAAGAAAGCAAAAACTTACAAAATTATTTTGTCTAACAAAAAAAAAAAACAATTCAAATCAACATCTACAACAACTAAAGAATAACAACAACTAAAACAAGTAAAAACAACTCTAATCATCAACGTCTACAACAACTAAAGAATAACAACAACAACCAATAAAACAAGTAAAAACAACTCTAATCATCGACTACAACAATACAACAACAACAGAAACAACGCAGACGACAACAACTTCAACAGAAACAGCAACGATGGCAATTATTGTAGCATTTTTATTGTAAGTTACCAATAGATATATTTTTTTTATTTTATCATTGTTTTTGTTACTTTTAATACCAAAGTGAATAATATAATTAAGTTCCAATATAAATAAAAATAAAATAAATTAATTTTTGTGAATAAAAGAAAAACAAACGAAAAAGAGAAACATCTTAAATTTGTCAGAATGTCTAACCCTGAAAATCTAATCCGACCTAATATCCTAAATGCTAATAATCCTAATCCTAATCCTAATCCCCCTATTCCTCCCATAAACCAAGCTCAATTCGAAACTAACGTTATCAATTTAGTAACTAGGCTTTGTAGGGAACAATGTAAAGATCTGGTTACAAATATATTAAATCCAAGCGCGGAGATTTCGGGGACTGATCAAGGAATAGACGAACGATATAGGGCAAACCTTGCAGATTTAGACAAGGTACCCGATATTGTTCGATGTCTTAGGGAATTTTCGGGGAATCATGCAGAATTTAGCTCTTGGAGAAAGAGCGTCGAGCGAATTTTAAATATCTATGAGGCTACGGAGGGTACCCCAAAATATTTTGCTATCCTTAGTGTTATAAGGAACAAAATCACCGGAGCTGCCGATGCAGCTCTCGAGTCCTACAATACCCCTTTGAATTGGGGATCTATTTCGCGCTGCCTCGCATTACATTATGCAGACAAACGTGACCTTGGTACTTTAGAGTACCAAATGACCACCCTTGTTCAGGGAACCAACACGGTCCAAGATTTCTACCAAGACGTTTATTCCCATTTGTCTCTGATTATTAACAATATTTCATGCATGACTATTGGTAGAGAGGCCATGGACATCCTAATTCAAACTTATAGGGACAGAGCCTTGGATACATTCATTCGTGGATTAAGAGGCGACCTGGCCAAATTACTCTGCATTCGGGAACCGACAACTCTTCCACAGGCACTCCATTTGTGCCTAAAATTGCAAAACCAAAATTTCCGTACAGAACACGCTCATAGCAAGAACACAAAAATCTTGCAACACCCGAAAATCAATCAGAACTTTAGACAACAATCTACCTACAGAGCTCCCAATATTTTTCCTCAGGAAATACCTGTACCCCAGGGAACACAACACGTTTACCAACAACGCCACCCCCAATACCTTAACAATAACTTCCAACCCCAACGACCTTACACCCAAAACCAACAATTCCCGCCCCAAATTCAGCAATATCAAAATAGTAACCCCACGTCAAATTACCCTCCACCAAGGCCCATTGCACCTAAACCCTCTACTCCAATGGATGTTGATCGGTCTATCCAATCGAAAAACGTCAATTATATGAACCGACCTAAACCCAACGATAGATTCATGGGGAAAAGGCCACAAGATCAAACTTCGTTCCCGCATCCAAAAACCCAAAGGAATTACAACATCGAAACAGAAGCCGAACAAACCGAAAAGGAAATCGAGACAGAGTACTACAAGGAAATGGAAAAGTATGAAACTGAAGAAAGCCTACAACCAATTCAACAATATATCGATCAGCAAGCACAATACGAATCGGTGTATCAGATGAATCAAATCGATGACCAAGATTTTACTGATATTCATTTTTTAGGATAACGAATTCGTCCCTGCCGTATTTCGAAGCAAGGACGAAAGACGGACAGATCCTGAAGATTTTGGTGGACACAGGATCTAACAAAAACTATATCCAAACCTCACTTATTAAATCCGCCATTCCTAACGAACAAAACTTTAACGCAAATTCTGCCGGAGGGAAAATTCTTATAACACACCATACTTTCCTCAACCTTTTTGGACTAAGAACTACGAAGTTAAAATTTTTTGCGCTACCTACTCTTAAATCTTTTCATGCAATATTGGGCAATGATAGTCTTAAAGAACTGTCAGCAATTATCCATACAGCAAAAAGTCTAATGATTATAAAGAATAACATTAGAATTAAATTAAAACAACAAAATTCACATAGTGTGAATAATATTACAATTAGAACAGACCACATGGCAACAAACCAAAGGCAGAAATTAGACGAGCTGGTGACGGAATTTCCAAGTCTGTTTGCTGAACCAAATGAACGGTTAACCTACACGACCACAGTGAAAGGGGAAATAAGGACAACGACCGACAACCCCGTTTACTCAAGATGTTATCCTTATCCGGTACACCTAAAAGACGAAGTAGAACACCAGATTGGAGAATTGCTGGAACAAGGCATTATAAGACCCTCAAAATCTCCGTACAACTCACCGGTTTGGGTAGTACCAAAGAAAATGGATGCCTCAAAGGTAAAAAAATACCGTGTAGTTATCGATTACAGGAAACTGAACGCAATTACTGTTCCGGATAGATACCCAATCCCGGAAATTAATGACGTTCTCGCACAATTAGGACGAAACAAGTATTTCACCGTTCTAGACTTGAAGAGCGGATTCCACCAGATTCCCCTAAGGGCGAAGGATATTGAGAAAACCGCTTTTTCTATTAACAACGGAAAGTTCGAATTCACCCGACTCCCATTTGGATTAAGAAACGCACCTTCAATCTTCCAAAGGGCCCTTGACGACATCCTTAGGGAACATATTGGTAAGATATGTTATGTCTATATAGACGATATTATCATATTTGGAAACGATGAGGAAACCCATTTCGAAAACATTAGGAAAGTATTTCATACTCTAGAATCGGCAAACATGAAGGTACAACTCGATAAATGTGAATTTTTAAAGTCTGAAGTAGAATTTTTAGGCTTTATTATATCCACAACAGGAATAAAGGCCAATCCTAAAAAAGTGGAGGCAATTAGTAATTTCCCAATCCCGAGAACCTTAAAAGACTTGAGGTCATTCTTGGGCATGTCGGGATTCTATCGCCGTTTCATAAAGGACTATGCCAAACTGGCAAAACCCCTAACGTCTCTTTTGAGAGGGGAAGAGGGACGAATGTCCAAATCTGTCTCTAGCAAAATAATGGTTAAGCTGGACGATGCAGCACTAGAGGCACTTAATAAGATAAAGAGAACATTAATGTCAGAAGATGTTCTGCTCACGTACCCCAACTTTGAAAAAGAATTCCAACTGACGACAGATGCGTCAAACTATGCTATTGGGGCTGTACTAGAACAAGACGGAAGACCAATTACTTTTATTTCTAGGACCCTCAACAAGGCTGAGGAGCACTACGCCACAAACGAGAAAGAGATGCTGGCAATTGTATGGGCCCTCAAGAGTTTGAGAAACTACCTCTATGGGGCGGCAAGAGTAAGGATATTCACAGATCATCAACCCTTAACGTATGCCTTAACCAATGGGAATACGAATAGTAAACTAAGACGATGGAAGGCAACACTGGAGGAGTACAACTATGAACTCCAATATAAACCTGGGAGTGCAAACGCGGTAGCAGATGCACTATCCAGACCTCCCCAGGAAGTGTTCAATATGGAATCAACAGCCGCCACCCAACATAGCAATCAAAGTTCTCCTGAAAACCTAATACAATATACGGAAACTCCAATAAATGCGTTTAAGAATCAGATCATCATAGAACCCCACAAAACTCAATCATATGAATTTCTAATTGTCTTCCCAACATACCACAGGCACACAGTTTTGGAACCGGACCTTTCTGAGGAGAAATTGGAACAAATCCTCGAGAAATACCTGAATCCTTCAGTCACAAACTGCCTTAAGACGACAGACGAAATACTGGGAAAAGCGCAGGAAATATTCTCTAAGCGCTTCCACAAATTTAAAGTCCTTTACACCAGGAACATGGTGACCGATATTCTTAATGAGTCCGAACAGGAAGTGGAAATAATTAATGAGCACAACAGGGCCCACAGGAATGCCGAAGAGAATAAGGCTCAACTTCTGCGGAGATGTTATTTTCCCCAAATGATGGCAAAAGTAAAAAGAATTACTAAAGCCTGCAAAACCTGTAAGGAAAACAAATATGACCGTCACCCTAATAATATTGCCGTACAGGAAACCCCGATTCCGCAGTACCCAGGGCAGATAGTGCATATTGACATTTACATTACGGAGAAGACATCCATTTTAACGGCCATGGATAAATTGACGAAATACGCCCAAGCTAAGATACTGAAATCAAGAGCTGCAGAAGATATTAAACAGCCACTGCGAGAAATACTTCTAAATTTCGGTATGCCAGAGACAGTAATAATGGATAATGAGAAATCATTTAATTCTAAGGCCATAGTATTCATGATAGAGAACCAATTTAATGTTAAGGTATTTAGGATTCCACCATATGCCAGCACGGTCAACGGGCAAATCGAAAGATTTCATTCTACCCTATCGGAAATTATGAGATGCCTGAAATCCACTGAAACGCAAAAAGATTTGCCTGAACTTCTGGACAAATCTATCTACGAGTACAATAACACGATTCATTCAACTTTGGGAAGAAAACCATTCGAAGCGTTCTTTGGAAAGGGATCATACCGAAATGCCACCGAACGTGAAGAAGAAAGAGTTCAGATGATCGACGATCTTAGAAAGAAGCAATTAACTGATCTTAATTATCACAATCAGAATAGAAAGGAACCCAAGATTTACAATGTGGGAGAAGTGATCTTTGTTAAACAAAACAAAAGGTTAGGTACTAAATTGTCGAAGACTTACAAACCAGAGGTAGTTAAGGAGGATAGGCACACTACTGTGCTCACGAATAGTGGGAGAATTGTTCACAAGAACAACATCCGAAACTAGGGGAAGCCAATTTTTAATTTGTTTTCTTTTCTTTTATTATTTTAGAATTATGTTATCGTCTCTTACTCGAAGCGAGGTAAAAATATTGGACTATACCAATTCCCAAATAGTGGCAATCGACACCGGTATTGCTAAACTTCAAACGGGTTCAATGAAATTAATACATATTGTGGAACTTGATAATTACCAGAGGTTTATTAATGATATTAGGGAGACACTGAGAGCAAGAATTGATACATCCCATCCCCTACATCCTTTCCTTATCCTTGAAATATCCCAATTGCAAAATAAATTAAATGCGTTAAAACCTAGGTCTAAGAGATCCCTAAATTTTATTGGTTCGGCATGGAAATGGATTGCTGGTAATCCTGACCATGACGATTTTGAAATTATACAGAATAAGACAAATGATGTTCTAAGAAACAATAATAAGCAGGTCATCATAAACAAATTATCAGTAGATAGAATGAATGAATTAACAGCAAAAATGAATCAAATTATCAAAGTCGTCCAAAGGGACGAACGAACTCCTGAAAATTTGGAGATAACAAAATTAAAGTATAAATTGGATATTATAAAAGAGGAGATAATAAACCTCCAATATGCCATTCATTGGGCTAAAGTTGGTGTTATAAACTCATTCATTCTGTCTCATGATGAAATGGAAGTAATAAGAAAATTGTTTGAAAATGAAAATATCCCTTATTTGAATTTGGAAGAAATCTTAGAATTTAGTGAAATAAGAATAGCTTCTAATGGAAGTTCTTTAATTTATATTGTGAATATTCCAACAACATGTAATAAATCTTGTAATAAAATTTTAATAGAACCTGTAAAAATTGGTAAATTCGCTAGTAAGATTCTATTCAATGAAATTTTAGTCTGCAATAGACAAGTATTTGGATTAAAAAATAAATGTAAGAACTTAAATAAGTTGACGATATGCAAATATGACGAAATTGAGGATGTCAGTGAATCTGAATGCCTCCCGAATTTAATACGCAGCAAACCTTCAAATTGCACTCTAATAAATAATTTCCATATAGCCACTGTACAGGAGGTCCTTCCCGGGGCACTCTTATTAAATCAGTTTAATGGTACAATTTTCATTGGTCGAGAGCCATTTGATTTAAACGGTACTTTCCTCATAAAATTTTACAATGAAACTGTCTCAGTGAACGGTAAGGTTTTCTCAGTTTCGGAAATTAGCTTTGCTAACCCACTACCAGCCGTGGTACAACCAAAAGTGGGGAATCCACATGTGGAAGAGACCCTTACCTTGGAATTGATTAAGGAAATGCATATCAATAATACGGAAGCGATCGAGCTTTTGAATGTGGAAAGCAAATTGGGTGATACAATAACTTATGTTTTAGTAATCATAATGATTACAGTTTTATTGTCCGTCAGTCTGAAAAAATCATGTCATCCAAGGAGTTCAGAATACCCACCAAAACCCAATGTTAATACTTCACTACCGTTAGGGGAAATTGCATTGAGTGGGAATGAATTTATAGGACAACCTATAACGAAAATTACACAGATACCATATTTTTGATTGAGGACAATCAATCTAAAGGGGGAAGAGTTAACACAAATAATATTTGCTAACTTATGAATACCCCTCTTATTACCATTTCCGCTGCATTTGCATTTTATTAATTAAACTTATTTTTGTTCATTTACCTGTGTCGCAATAAACGTAACATGAGTAGTTTGTTTTGTTGCGACACAAATTCGCAGACAAAATTATTAATAATTTAAAACATTACGAGTAAGCATTTTTGTATTTCTTTTATTTTTAAGTTTAGAATAAGAACCAATACTTTTGAAAAAAGAAGTCAGTCGTAGTCAAGTACTCGAAACTGACAAAATAAAACTTAATTATAAAACCCTTTAAAAGCGTATAGTTTTATTTTCGTTAATTTATGCAAATAACGATAAAAAGCATAAATGAAAATAATTGTAAGTTAGAGTGGTGTGTATGTTTGACATATAGATGGCAGTGTCTATCGGTGTAAAATATAGAAAAATCATGTAAATAATTTAATAAAGAAAAAATAAAATAAATCAATGCAAGCGCCAGTACAATATCAAGGTTACCATTATATCGATTTCAAATGCCTTTGCACGAATTTAAATCTTTTTCAATAAAGTTTAAATAGAATAAAAGAGATTGCTCGATTTTAAATTTTTAAAAAAATTTATTTTTTCAAAAATGATAAACTTGTAATTTTTCGTAGTCTGGAGACCTTTTACTTTCAACGGCTGTATCTCTGCAACTATTGCTCCGATTTTGTCTAAATAACAAAAAAATAAAAGATTGAGACTTTATCTTTCCTCTGGAACCAAATGTGAGACAATCGGGCTGGTACTTACAGAGATATATGCATTTATGCAAAGTTTTTTTTTCATTTTTATGAGAAACCCATTATTTAAGGTTTTTTGGAGAACCTAATTTTTAAATTGCTATAACTCGGTAAATAATGATGCGATTTTGACTCTATAAAAACTAGAATGCATAAGTATATTAGCTTTATCATGACAGAAAAAATTTAAGACTATCAGACTAGTATTAACAGATATTTATGCATTCATATCAAAAATATTTTCGGGTTACTTGTAATAACTTGAAATGGCTATATCAAGGTTACCATTATTTCGATTTCAAATGCCTTCGCACGAATTTAAATCTTTTTCAATAAAGTTTAAATAGAATAAAAGAGATTGCTCGATTTTAAATTTTTAAAAAAATTTATTTTTTCAAAAATGATAAACTTGTAATTTTTCGTAGTCTGTAGACCTTTTACTTTCAACGGCTGTATCTCTGCAACTATTGCTCCGATTTTGTCAAAATAACAAAAAAATAAAAGATTGAGACTTTATCTTTCCTCTGGAACCAAATGTGAGACAATCGGGCTGGTACTTACAGAGATATATGCATTTATGCAAAGTTTTTTTTTTCATTTTTATGAGAAACCCATTATTTAAGGTTTTTTGGAGACCCTAATTTTTAAATTGCTATAACTCGGTAAATAATGATCCGATTTTGACTCTATAAAAACTAGAAGGCATAAGTATATTAGCTTTATCATGACAGAAAAAAATTAAGACTATCGGACTAGTATTAACAGATATTTATGCATTCATGTCAAAAATATTTTCGGGTTACTTGTAATAACTTGAAATGGCTATATCAAGGTTACCATTATTTCGATTTCAAATGCCTTTGCACGAATTTAAATCTTTTTCAATAAAGTTTAAATAGAATAAAAGAGATTGCTCGATTTTAAATTTTTAAAAAAATTTATTTTTTCAAAAATGATAAACTTGTAATTTTTCGTAGTCTGGAGACCTTTTACTTTCAACGGCTGTATCTCTGCAACTATTGCTCCGATTTTGTCAAAATAACAAAAAAATAAAAGATTGAGACTTTATCTTTCCTCTGGAACCAAATGTGAGACAATCGGGCTGGTACTTACAGAGATATATGCATTTATGCAAAGTTTTTTTTTCATTTTTATGAGAAACCCATTATTTAAGGTTTTTTGGAGACCCTCATTTTTAAATTGCTATAACTCGGTAAATAATGATGCGATTTTGACTCTATAAAAACTAGAAGGCATAAGTATATTAGCTTTATCATGACAGAAAAAAATTAAGACTATCGGACTAGTATTAACAGATATTTATGCATTCATATCAAAAATATTTTCGGGTTACTTGTAATAACTTGAAATGGCTATATCAAGGTTACCATTATATCGATTTCAAATGCCTTTGCACGAATTTAAATCTTTTTCAATAAAGTTTAAATAGAATAAAAGAGATTGCTCGATTTTAAATTTTTAAAAAAATTTATTTTTTCAAAAATGATAAACTTGTAATTTTTCGTAGTCTGGAGACCTTTTACTTTCAACGGCTGTATCTCTGCAACTATTGCTCCGATTTTGTCAAAATAACAAAAAAATAAAAGATTGAGACTTTATCTTTCCTCTGGAACCAAATGTGAGACAATCGGGCTGGTACTTACAGAGATATATGCATTTATGCAAAGTTTTTTTTTCATTTTTATGAGAAACCCATTATTTAAGGTTTTTTGGAGACCCTAATTTTTAAATTGCTATAACTCGGTAAATATTGATCCGATTTTGACTCTATAAAAACTAGAAGGCATAAGTATATTAGCTTTATCATGACAGAAAAAAATTAAGACTATCGGACTAGTATTAACAGATATTTATGCATTCATATCAAAAATATTTTCGGGTTACTTGTAATAACTTGAAATGGCTATATCAAGGTTACCATTATATCGATTTCAAATGCCTTTGCACGAATTTAAATCTTTTTCA